>JADRCH010007448.1:2044650-2135662 GCA_019843965.1 Rhynchomys soricoides
CATGCCTATAATCCCAGCATTGGAGGGCAGAAATGGATGGGTACAGAGAAACATGGCTTTGCATGCCTATAATCCCAGCATTGGAGGGCAGAAATGGATGGGTACAGAGAAACATTGCTATGATGCCTATAATCTCAGCATTGGAGAGCAGAGATGGATGGGTACAGAGAAACATTGCTATGATGCCTATAATCTCAGCATTGGAGAGCAGAGATGGGTGGGTATAGAGAAACACGGCTATGGATGCCTATAATCTCAGCATTGGAGGCCAGAAATGGGTTAGTAGGGAGTAATTACTTGTCACCCAGCCTAGCTGAAATAGTGAGATTCTGGTTCACTCAGAGTTCTTGTCTCAAGGCAATAAGGAGGGAAGTGATAAAGGAAGACACTTGATGTTCTACTCTGGCCTCTGCATACTTGGGTCCATGTACCACATGCACATTCACACCATACCAAATACATGCTAAAATTCTTTTAGGAAAAGAAGAGTAGATTATGATTATATAGCACCTACAATTCCTAGATTTTATAAGTTTTGTTGATGTCCCTTTTTATATTAGAAAATTTAAAATAAGACCATGATGTGGATGTAGTCATGGTTTGTATTTCAAGGGCAAAACAAGTAATTTTTTCTTTGATGCCATTTCTTTAGTTTTAGTGCATTATTAAATTGGAGATGTTTTTGAATTCCAAGTTTCTATAAGAGATTTTCTTATTAACATAGAATCAAGTAAAATGTTCCACAAGACTATAATCTGTCGTGGAGCAGTGATGGTTCATGCCTTTAATCCCAGCACTCTGGAGGCAGAAACTGGTGAATCTCCTGAGTTCGAGGCCAGCCTGGTATATAGAGCAAGTTTCAGGAAATCCAGGACTACACAGAGAAACTGTCTCTTAAAAACTAAAAAAAGAAAAGAAAGAAAAAAAGGAAGGAAGGAAAGAAGAAATAGAAAGACAGTAAGAAAGAAAGAATGATTGTAACTTCACATAGAGAAAGGTTTAAAACAGAAGTCAAGTATTATCTTGTTCTGTAAATTTGAATGCTTTTTAAATTATTTAAATTATTTTCAATTTAATTAATTTAAATAATTTAATTATAATTATTTAAATTATTTTAAGATTATAATATAATTATATAATTTCTTCCATTTAAGCCCTCCCATATACCCCTCCTTACTGTCTTTCAAATTTATGTCTTTTTAAAATAATTGTTGTCACCTGCATGGATATTATTGATATACCTATATATTCCTAAATGTGACATGCTCAGTCTGTATATTGTTACTTTGGATATGTTTCCAGACTGGTTTTTATTTTTTTTTTCTGTTTAGCTTGGGATTTATTGCTTTATTTGTGCTTATTTATCTGCTTATGTCTTATCTTCCTCTTTTTTCTTGCCTGGCCTTTTAGGCAATAAATAAATCATAGTAGTTTTCAGAGCACCAGAAACTTTCCAAATTCCTGTTTATAGACTTTACATTTTAGTGTTGGCCTTTGTTTTCTATCAGATTTTACTGTTTCAGCTTGCTGGGCTTTAGAAATTAAGCCCCATGCATTAACTTCTTACTAGAATGCCTGATGAAGGGTTTATCTCTGCTCATGTCATGTTCCCCTCAAGGAATTTAGGATCCCAGCACTTTCTTCATAGAAGCAAATTGGATTTTGCTCTGCTTGTTCCAGTTGCTGGTTACACTGCTTTACCTCATCTTATTTTTATGTTTTCCGTGTGGCAAACGCGGAAGAGAATAAAGGGCAGAATGAAGCTACAAAGAGGTTCCTGTTAAGCAGCTCTTTGTAGTCACCTTCCTATAAGAAATGTTCCCGAGCAACCAGCTTTGTTCCAGCTGACTAACTCTATGCACTTTGCTTCTGTGTCATTGCCCTGTCAGGACTCTGTCAGGGAGTTTTTGCAACCTGACTAGCTACTTAAGAAACAACCATCCCTTTTCTTCCCTCAAGACTAAAATAGTCAGCTTTTTTTTTTTTAAACAAAAAGAAAATGCATTGTTAGTCAATTTTGTGGTGTTGATAGGTTTTTGTTTGAGTTGGGGTTGGTTTTCTTTTTCTTTAAATTTTGCTTGCTTGTTTGCTGTTCTTGGTGGTGATGGTAGTGGTTGGTTGGTTTACAATACTGAGACTTTTCCAGGCCTAGGCAGTTTCTCTACCACTAAGCTACATTCCTGGCTTTTGGCTGGTTATTTTATTATATTTTCCTAAGTATAATGAGGAATTTTAAATTGGCAATGTTAAGGATGAGATTGCTCTAGGATTTTGGTTTTTTGCACTGTCAGAGGTGCCCTTTGAGGTTCTTGTTTTCTAATTGAATATGAAACAGGTGGCAAATGTGGGATTAGTCTATTTACTGATTCCTCTTTGTTTGCCACAGACTTACAGGTTGTTTGTTTTCAGATAATCTTCTGGTTAGGGGAAGAGAAATAACAACTCCTAAAATAGAGAATCTGTGGCTAATTGTGCAAGAAACTATATAGAAGATAGATTTTAAGCTCTGGCTTTTGAAACTGTAAACATTTAATGTTCTTTGTAAAAAGTAGTTTTAGCACTTGGCAAAAATTTTAAGTCTTTATAACTCAAGGCATGGACAAGGAAGATCTGAGCTTAACGTTAGAAAAGATGACCCAACAATAATTGTCTATAAGCAGTGGTGCCTCACCCACATGGGTCACAATGCAGCCCAGTATAGCTGTAAATGCAACTCAACAGAAAACTGTAAACTTAGTTAGAACATTATATTATTATTTTTGCGGCTATTTTTTGTAACTTGATTGTGTGATTTTTGACTTGAACTTTATATATGATGGTGCTGTGTCACAATGTCACACAAAACAAAAATATATTTATGCCCTCACAGTCTACTGGGACATAGGTTGGAAACTGTCAAACTTGCCAAAGACAGTTCTGCTTCCAATATGGCTTAGGGAGCCAAAAATGTAGATACTCTTGGCCTTCTAAAGGAACCCCTCACTGAGGTTCTGGGGAAAATGAGTTAAGTTGCTGTTATATCATGTCAACAGCTGCTTTCGAAATGAGGGTTTCCCAGTGTCCTGGAAAGGCAGCTTTTTGGGTTAATATCTATATGAGTTCTTAATATATACTTGTATTGATTGCTGTTAAAACTAAGAGCTTAGTACTTCAAGTTGTGGGAGGATTATTAGTTGAAAGAATTCAGATACAAAGTCTATTTTCTATTGCAGGTTGCTCACCAGTTCATGAATGATTCAGAGTAATGTGTCTGAAATATTATTAATACTCTTTTTATAATGGAAGAAGAGTAACTTTTTTATATGTGGTGACTGATTCTTTTTAACGACAGCATAATATTAATTGATACTTACCTAGAAAATTGGCTGTTGATGTTTATTTGACCTGCCCCTATTACTCCATAATATGTTGAATTAAGTCAGTTTTATATACATATCTGAGTAATAGCGGCAATAGTCAGATTACCTATCAGGACATTGTAACAGTTTGTAGTAGTAGCCATCTTGAGTTTTTTAGGAATAGAAACAATCTAAGCAAATAACAGCTGTTAATTTTCCTTCCTAGTCTTTATTAAGCATTTTTGCTAACTGTATATAGTACCACATAAGTAGATATTTGCATTTTTGCTTTTACACTGTATACACAGACACACACACACACACACTGAGTATACTCTGATAGAACTTTGACTACATACCTTTGCACTTGCCTTCATTGAGTGAATGCTACCAAATATTTATATAATGACGTTAGCCATTCAACTCCTTGTTTGTCCTTTGTCACACACCAGAATAGTTACTACATAATTAACTTGATGAGGTAGAATTACTAAATGAGGTATAGACTCTCACTTCAATTCTAATTTCAGATAAGTACATTAAACTGCATTCTAATTACAGGTAAATAAGTTAAGGATTATTCATTGTCTGTTATTGAAAGTTAGCTGTGTGTTCCATTCTCTGTTTTCTTTTCAGTTTCTAAATATGACAGTCTGTGGTACAGGTCCAGTTGTGAAATTTAGGTATGACTATAGAGTACAAAAAGTAGGATTAAGTCTGATTTGAAATTCTAAGGTTTTAAGCATAATGCTGAATTTTGTTGTGGTTGTGGTTGTTGTTAGTTTTTGTTTTGTTTTTTAGTGTCCATCACTTTTGTTCATGGGAAGAACACTAGTAGAAAGAAAGCTCAAACAACATAGTAAAGCTTCATATATTGTTTAGGGATACACATGTGTGAATGCTTGATGAAACTATTTTTGGTTTTTTGTTTTTGTTTTTCAAGTCAAGGTTTCTCTGTATAGCCTTGGCTGACCTAGAACTCACCAGGCTAGCCTCAGACTGAGAGATCTGCTTGCATTTGTGTCCTGAGAGCAGGATTAATGGCAAGCACCACCACACCCAGCTTGATGAAACTTTTGTTTGTTTCTTTTTTTTGTTTTTCTGAGACAGGGTTTCTCTGTATAGCCTTGACTGCCCTGGAACCTACTCTGTAGGCCAGGCTGGCCTCAAACTCACAGAGATACACCTACCTCTGCCTCCTGAAAGCTGGGACTAAAGGCATGAGCCATAAACACCCAATAAAATTATTTCTTAAAAACCCTAAATCGGAGAATTTTACCCAGTTTTACCTGTATTGGGTAGGCAGACAGAGCATATAATGATGATTCTGGGATGGCTGTTATTCAAGAGTCTAGGTAAAATGGGGACTTGCAGGAGTTTATTTTATGTCTTATACCTGAAAATTACATAATATGTTGAGTATCCCTTATTCAAAATTTGTGGGAACAAAAGTATTTTAGATTTAAAATTTTTAGGGGTTGAGGGTACTTTCATAGATATAATAAGATATCTTTGGAATTAGAACTTACTCTAAATACAAGAATCGCTTATGAGTCATTTCTGCCCTATGAACATAACTTGAAGGTAATTTTATAGTACTTTTTTATGAGCTTGGACTTCATACCCTCCACATGAAATTGGGTACACAATTTTCCATTTGTCGCATCATTGTTGGCCCTCAAAAAATTTGAGTTTTGGAACATTGTGGATTTTTAGATCCAGGTGAGCAAGCTAGATATTCTAATATAGTCTTCTACATATCAAAAAAATAGCAATGGTTTAAAAGTTAAAACATGAACTTCAATGAGAAAATTGACCTATACATACTGATATTATTGCATGCACTTTATGAACTAAATCCAAAAGGAAGAGCTAAGACCTCCACTAATTTCGCAGAGATCCTATCAGATAATGAATAAATTTTAACAGGATGACTCAAATATTATAATACATCTAAATTCAACCCCACCGTTTATAAAGCTTTATAATTTGTTTCCATTATCCTACCTCTACCATCAAAGCTTTAGTTTGTGTTTTCACTTGGAAAAATTAAAGGAAAATCAGATGTGTTATATATCAAGTTAAAGAAGGTTTTAGAGCATGTGGAAATATATGATTAATCCAAGTGACCTAGCTAAAAATATTGGGATTCCTAGAACAAGAATCACAAAGACCTCTTCTGTATTTTATTAATATTTGAAAATTAGATTTCAAACTATTTCTATATAAGAACTGCAACCATATGATATATAATAATATTTTTAGTTAAAAAGTCTGCGCACAGAACAGTGACCTGTAAGATATCATCCTCGATGACATCATTGCCATCTTCGTTTTGTGTAGGTGTACTCTATGATGTTCACTTAGCGAAACTGTGCAACACACATTTCTTAACGTGTGTCCTAGTTGTTAATTTAGTCATACCTGTCTTTGGACAATCTATTATAACTCTCAAGAAGGTCTGAAGAGAAAGCTTAGTGGTAGATTGCTTGTGTGTTGAGGCTCCGGCTTCAGCCTCAACACCACAATGCTACACATGAATTCTTTCACAGACATACAAACAAGTACTAGTTTCATGCATAAGGCTCAAGTGTTTGGTTTATATTTAATGTTTTACAGCAATTTTCATTTTCTTTAGCTTCCTTTAACTAAAGAAAATAACTAAAGTGGCCATTCCAGGGAGCCTTTTAAATGTCTTCCATCTCCTTAAGTGCCTTTATTGTGTCCTTGCATTATATCCTGAGTCTTTGGGTACAGTTCCCATATATTAAAATTGTCTCTTCATAGGTTTGTCTCACCTAATACATTTTGACCTCTCTGTGAGCAAAGTCTGGGTCTTTTTTATCTTTGTTTTCTCATTGTTGCGTGGCAATGCCTGACTTGTACAAAACAGCCTGTAATGGTTTGTTGTTTAAATGAAGGAACCCAAAAGCCCAGCTTATCCAACACCTTAAGTTTATAAGTGTGAAAAGTGAGGTTTAATAACTTTAAGAAGTAGAGACAGGAGATCATAGAGGTCATTTGTTTCAACTTGTCTGTAAAGTCCTTGTGTCCTTGTTAAGATTATCATGCAGATTCTGTTTGAATATCTTATCAAAGAAGAGGTTCTAAACTCCTGCTGTTATTAAGCTTATTAACTTGAGAAAAAGACTAGTCCACCTTAGGATTTCTGCTTTTAGTGTTTATTCTGATATAGAGTGCTTCAAACATTTTGAGGTGGGTTTTCTTTTTTCTTTCTTTTTCTTGTCTTCTCTGGATTGGCCATCCTTATTTCTTTATATCATTTCACATGGGTTTCAAAATATTCAGCAAATTGGTTTTTCCCCTTTTAATTCACCAGTGTTCTTTTGGAAATGTTATTTCTCAGATAGTACACAGTAATCTTCAGTGTAGTTCTATCAGTGAGAATGTGAGTATAATATACTTCTTCCTTTATTCTGTTAAGTCAGTCTAGGATGGCAACCATGTCACAGCTTTTTCAAGCGTAAGCTATCAAGAAAAACACAGAAGGTTTCACTTGCCATGTTGTTAATCCGTGAATTCTTTATTGTGCAGTTTGCATTTATTACTGTTACATTTTAATTAAGATTTAATCTATTGTTCTAGTCCATCTGAATATTTCTGAGTCCTTCTAGCCAGTATGTTACCTTTCTGGCCCAACTTTGTCTCACTGACAAATTTAGTGATATATGGTTAATGTATTTATGTAGGATATTATCAAGAATTTGAAGTAGATAAGAAATATGTGTTTGTAGTGATTTCGATAAAAAAGTGTCCCCTATAGTTTCAGGCATCTAAATATTTGATCCCCAGTTGGTTATGCTGTTTGTGGAAGAAGTGCACTGCTGGAGACAGGCTTTGAAATCACAAGCCGGACGTGCAGTTTACTGTGTCTTCTTCATGCTTGAGGTTTAAGATGTGAACCCTAAGCTTTCTGCTCCTGCCAATGCCTGCCGCTTGCTGCCATGCTTCCCCGCCATGGTGGAATCTTATCCTTCTGGAACTGTAAACCCAGATTTTTTTTTCTTTTGTGAAGTTCCCTGGTTGTGGTGTTTATCTTAGCAATAGAAACCAAATTAGAACAGTGCTTTAATCTTGATTTTTGTGGACAGTATTCCTTTTATATTCTAGTCCAATAACCCCATCTAGAGGGGAAACCAGGAGAATCTTGCATGATTGGTTTTAGTGAATGTTTGCTGACTTTTAATTAGTATAGCTTTTTCTTGCCCATGGCTCTTAAACAGTTTACTAGTGTATGTCAGAAATTTTTTTGGGATTGACTTGTAATGAATATATGTACAATTTGTGATCTACCTGCTTTCCATTGTTGATTATTAGAGTGTTTTCTTTATGGTGTCCCTTTCAATTCTTGGTTTTTTTTTTCCTGAGGTTTTCATAGGGAATGAGCTATGTGAATTTTCACATAGACCAAGAGATAATGTATATAATTCCATAAAGCTGAACTTTATAATAGCCCAGGACTTTATTCTTGATTGCTATAGGTCCCAGTTTCTTCATTCTACAATCTGTTTTTCTTCTTTGAACAGACTTTTAATGATGTTATTTGAAGGAATAATTCACATGTAAGCAAGCCTGCATTCTCTTCTCTTTTGATGTTCTTGTTTTGAGTGTAAATTAGAGAAAAACCATCTTCTTGTATTTTTTGAAACTTTAGCACACACTCTGCACCAAACTTTTTATACTTTTTCTTTAGTCTTTTTCTATTTAACTTTCTTCAGACAATGTTCCCATTCCATGCTTCCAGACTCCCCTGAATATTTTTCTTTGAAATATTTCTTATGATGTGCTTTCAACATCCATGGGAGGGCCTCATTCAGGTCTTCCAGAGATATCTGTAGACCTCACAGAAGCAAAGACCCCTGGAATTATAATACCTAGGAAGCCTGTTTATCTGTCAATATAAGAACAAGGGGAAAAAAAAAACAAGTACAATAAAACTGATCGACATAATTTAATCCTAAAATGGGAAAGCTTCAGTGATTCAGATTTTACTACTGCAAGTAACATTGTCAACCTGAAAATAGCTTCTTCAGTAAAGACAAAATTGGATTAGGGAATAGCAGCTTAGTGCCCAACAAAAAGAAGAAAACACATACCTAGAATATGATAAAGAATTCCAGATACTATGTGAAGAACTGTAGGCTACCTTGGATGGTTTGATTAAAATACAAATGAAAAATAGAAAAGCTGTATACCAAGATAATTTGTGAACTGGAGAATTATCATTATGAAAAGGGTACTAAATGAACCCCCCTGTTTCACATGTGGCCAAAACCCATTTTATGAAATCTCCTGCCTGCTCCTTGGCATGTACAAAAAGGAAATCCTCCTCAGCACACCATTAGGGTAGAGCTGGCCACTCATCAAACTATGACCTCATCCTGAGATGCCTGTCCTTGTGGCTATACCTTTAGGAAAAAAAGAAAGCAAGCTACAACTAGTGAGCACACTGCTTGAAACAGGACCAGGCTCTGTGACTCCTCAGATACCTTGGCCTTTGAGTACAGCCTAGGCTGCAGACCATTTGTTGGATAGTTCCCCTCTTTAGGACCTGGCATTGTGCATCTGAGCCAGACATCTTCCTGGCATGACCACCAGCTCTCTTAGGGTCCCAGGATCACTGAGGTAGTCCTTGCAGCCTCTCCAGGTTCTGTTTGTGCATCACACCTACCTGTTGTGAACCATCACTCCTGAGCATTTAGTAAAATAAATTAGTGCCCTAGGGAAATGATATTTCTTATGTTGTTATCATGGTGATACTATCAACAAAATTCAAACCATGTAAATTTGTACAAGATGGACAACATAGTTTCTTAGGCACATGAGTCACAAGAAATAAACATTAGAAGGGGAACCTACTGATTGGGTTAAATAGACATTTCAGTTGACCAATCAGTGGTAAAAGATAATGCTCGTCAATCTGAGTTCAGTCCCTGGAGTGGAAGAGAGAACCAACTATTGAAAATTATCCTCCAACTTCTACACCCACACTTGGTGTACGTACACATCACTGCTCAACCAAATACATTATTTTAAAAAAGACTGACACAACTTAAGAAATTTGAGTGTGAGCTATAAACAATTAGGACTTGATAAATTTCCTGATATTGTGGTGTTTTAAAGAGAAGTCTTTATTATTTTTAGATGCATATTAAAATTGTTAATGGATTATAAAGGAAATGGTGTCATTTGTATCAAAGTATCTGACAACAGAGTAGAGAGAAGGGTGTTGATCTATCATTGTTAAATGTGGTCAGCATATATGGTGTAGCTTTATCATATTATTCTCCAAGTTCTGTGTATATTCTAAATATTCATAATGAAAATAGCAAATTCCCCCTTAAACATTTTTGTTGCCATATTGATAGTTATTTGCAGGTTTGTGTTCAAAACTTAGCTCTGGTTATAACTTATGTACTCTCCTATTGATTGGCTAAAATTCAGACTTTTACTTTTAGATTGATATATTGACTATTTAGTATCTGCTATCTAGTCTCTGGCTTTGCTGAAGAAGTTGGTGTTGTTTCTAGATAACTCTTTAATAAACAGTTAAAGTTTCAACTAGCTGGATATCTACCCATGTGAAACCAAAATCAGTCTTAAGAATTATTAAATGGAATTAGACAACTAGGTGGTTTGTTGGAAACAGCAAAGAAACTACTCACACCCTCCCTAGTTCTAAGTAGGCTTTGTTGGTTTGGGATGGTTGATTTGTGATGGGAATTGAACCTAGGACTTCAAACATGCTCAGTATGCACTCTACCACTAACTTAACAGCCCAAGGCTTTGACCTCAGCATAAGTTCCAGGATGGCAGGGGCAGTGTCTGCCTTTTTCCCTACTTTATACTCAGTGCTTAACAAGCATTATTCTATCGATAAGCAATAGATTTTAAATGCATTAATTTGTCAGGCAGTGTCAGGCGCACACCTTTAATCCCAGCACTTGGGAGGCAGAGGCAGGCTGATTTCTGAGTTCGAGGCCAGCCTGCTTTACAGAGTGAGTTCCAGGACAGCTAGGGCTACATAGAGAAACCCTATCTCGAAAAGCCAACTCCCCCCCCCAAAAGCATTAATTTAACCTTTTTGTGGTATTTTTCTCATTTTTTTTTTAAATGAAGTAATTGCAAGTATGTTCAACCTGTGGCTATAGGCTTCATGCATCCCATGATAACTAAATGTGGACCAGCACATATGTAGATGATATCATAATAACCAAAAAATAGACAATTCTGGAAATGAATCCTTTGGTTTTTTTTTTAACATTTTGTACATAATGTGTGTATATGAGTGTGTCCACTAAGGACATGGTAAACGTGGAGGTAAAACTACAACATTATGGAGTTGGATCTCTACTTCTACCTTTACATTGGTCCTAGAGATTGAACTAAGGTCTTCAGAATTGACATGTGGGTGTATTTACCACATGAGCAGTTTTACTGGCCTTAGAGATAATTCTTATGATGATACCTTCAAACATTAAAAAAAAGTTTTTGCCATGAGACTAATTTTTAAAAACATTTTAGAAAGTATTGCTATAATTCTTTTATAGTCAGTAGCATCATATGTGGTATGCTATTTTTTATTAATTCTTCAGGAGTTTTTCATGTTTTGATCATATTCACTTACTAACTCTTCCCAGATCCACATCCCTTTCCCTACCCACTCAACTTTGTATCTGTTTTTTAAAACCCATGAAAGCCAGTTTCTAATACTCAAATACTCTTAGATGTGTGGATTTTTCATTAGAGTGTGCTTGACTTACAAGGGCTGTGCTCTTAGAGAAAATGGTTTCTCCCTCTTACAGCAGCTAACAGTTGCCAATAGCTCAATGACTAGGAATAGGAGTTTGTTACAAATTGCCTTCTCTCTGCTGGATTTTTTTCTGGCTTGAGCTTGTACAGATCTTGTTTATGTTGCCACAACCTCTGTGAATTCATATATGCAGCTGCTCTACTGTGACCATAAGACATTGTTTTCTTGTAGTCATCTACCACCTCTGGCACTTATACTCTTTCTGACCCCTTTTGCACAATGATCCCTGAGTCTTGGTAGGAGGGTTGCTATATGTATTCCATTTAAGGCTCTTCCCTCTGCAGTCTCATATTCTCTGTACCTTAGTTAGTTGTGGTGTTTGTGTTAATCAATATCTACTACAACTAGAAGTTTCTCGGAAGAGGGTTGAAAAATGTATTGATATGTGAGTATAAGTACAAGTCCCTAGGAATCAATATAGTGCTATGTCAATTTAGCAGAATAGTAGTGCTAGGTTCTCACCTAGGGCTTATGACCGCTCTAGCTCTGAAAATGGGTAACAAAAATGGGTTTTACCTTGTGGGTAGGGACTTAAAAATCCAAGCAAAAAGTGGCTGCTTGCTCCCATGCCTCTATGCGCCAGTGGGCATGTCTTGTCAGACCATTCATATTGTAGTTCACAGGTTCACAGCTGGGTAAAACTGATAATTACTTTTCTGAGCATGCATGGTACCTTCAGCATTATGAAATTTAACCAGTACAGGTGAAGCTTGCAGGTCTGTACCAGCTTTATTTCTCCATGTTCTATAACTAAAGGATGTGGTATCTTCAGCAACACAGTCTTACTGTCAAATTCTGGAGGGTAACCAAGAGCAAGAGCAATGGCCTGTAATGGTTAGGGTCTATAGGTCCTCTCCAGCCAAGAGTTCCAAAAGAATTAGCTCATTGATGGCACTGGGCTTTTTATTTGTTAGCCTTTGTGTCTAGTATGAACATTGTTGCCCTTTAAAGTATAGCTCCATTTCAACTCTGTGTATTATATGTATGTTATATGTATTATTAGGAAACTTCTATAGTAGTAATTTTCCATATGACTTTTAAGAAGTCTTTTGTGTTATTTTCCTTTGTTATACTCCCTCCCTTCTCTTCTGCTCTACCTTGCCAATAATCTTTTCTATTCCATTATCCCATTTTAACTCTTTATACCAGTGTATTCTACCTCCCCTAATATGAAAGCCCTTCCCTGTGGTTCCTTAGTAATTTCATAACCTCTGTGGTCATTCCACATGAAACACAAGTATTCGAAGGTTGAATTCTAACATCCACAAATGGGAGAAAAAAAATGACATTTGTCTTTCTGGATCTGGGCTATCTATCTCAGAATGATGGTTTCTAGTTCCCTTCATTTACTTGTGAATGTCATAATTTCATCTTTCTTTATAGCTGAATAATCCTCAATTGTGTAAATATATTTTTGTTATCTATCCATCAGCTTATGGAACATCTAGGCTGTTTCCATTTCCTCACTATTCTGAGTAGAGGAACAGGGAACATGAATGACTAGGTATCTCTAGAGTAGGCTTTGGAGTCCTTTGGGTATATACCCAGGAGTGGTGTAGTTGGATCATGTGGTAGGCCTTTTTTTAGTTTTTTGAGGAACTTCTACACTGATTTCCATAGTTGCTGCACTAGTTTGTACTTAAACCAGCCATGAATAAGTGTTTCCTATTCCCCACTAACAGTGATAACAAAGCAAACCATAGTTGTTATATTTAAATCTCTGAAATAATAACCTGGTTCTCTTATATTATTTGAGATGTGCTAGAGACTAACACAGTCTTTGTGTCCATTAGGTACGTATAATATTTGGGGAATAAATTATTTTTATTTTAAAAAATAAAGACTGTTCTCGACACACTAAAAAGTCAAGTTCTTGATAAAATTTTGTTTTGCTGACATGTTTGCGCCTTTTATTGCAGTTGTATTTGGTTTTAAATTTTGTATAGTAAATTAGGTTAGAAATTTTAAAAAGAAAAATAATGTCTACTGTATTCTACAAAATCACAAGAATAATGTATTAACGTTTTATGATTTTGTTAAATGACCATAATGCAGATAGTAAAATATACTTTCTTATTGTAGCCACCAATACAGTGCCTGCAAAAAGAGAACTCATCATCAAAATACTAAACAGATAAGAGACTAGAGAAAATATCTATAATGCATACTTTTATATTCAAATCTAATTTTGTTAGTAAAAACTGTAGCAAAAAATAGTGTAGTCTACAAAAATAACTTTATCATAGAAAATTTATAGTCAGCATGTAGGTGCATGACTGCAGTAACAGCTGCTGGAGAGGCTGAGCATGAGGTATTGCTGGAGCCCAGGACTGACGATTAATTTCACAATACACCGAGAGTTCATTTTAGAAGTATACACGCAAGTTATTATAAATAAAAGTATACTATATATGTTGACAGTTACTGAGATACTAATATGAAAATTCCATTTATATTCAAATCCTAAGTGGAAGCCATACTACTTTTTACTATTTTTTTTTATATGAAAGCCATGATTTATTTTGTAAAACTCCAATATTCGTTTAGAGCAGACTTTCATTTTGAAACTGTTTCACAAATTGTTTTTTCATGTTTATAGCTAAATTGTATTAATAGATTGTTTTCAATATGCTACAAACTCAAATTTTTATTGTGTGCATTGATCCAGTCAGTGATATTTTTTTTTTGTATTTGACTCTAAAAGCACAAATAACAACAGCAGTGATCCACAAACAAGATTACATTTAACATAAAAGCTATTGAACAGGAAAAGAAACAGTTAACAGAGGAAAAAATAAAGTGTAGATTGGGATAAAATGTATGCAAACCTTATATTTTATAATGGATTAATACCTATAGTATATCAGAAACTTTAACAACTCAGAAGCAAGAACATTATGACCCAGTTTTAAAATGGGCAGGGTCTAGAGAGATGGCATGGTGGTTAAGATCATAGCATACCTGTTAGGATTGTTGCCGAAAAATATGCTACGGTGAGAATGAATATGGTACTCTGTACATTGCTGGTAGGGATATACATTAGTATAGCAATACCTTGGAGACAGAGTTTCATTTAGCTCAGAGTTGCCTTGAAATCACTGTATAGGTAAGGATGACATGTACCATAACACCCAATTTATATATACAGAGACCAGTATACAGGTTCCTCATCTAGAAATATAACTGCAGTATGATTATTAATTCTACTTGATGGTATGTAGCCAAAGAACACGAAATCAATAGTCTAATGAATATTTGAATTCCCATGTTTACTATAGTATTATTCATAACCAAAATACAAAATCAAGATAAATGTTAATCAGAGTCTGGGTAGATAAAGGTAATGTGTTATGTATGCACAATAGAATATTATTCTTCCATAAACGAAAACCATTCTGTGATTTATAGCAACATGGATAAACTTAGAAGGCATTATGCTAAGTAAAATAAACCAGGCACAAAAAGTCAAAAGCTTTATCATCTCACCTATGTTGCGATCTAAAATAGGTCATACCTGGAGAAATAGAAAGTAGAGTGGTGGTTATTGAGTGCTGGAGAGGAGGAACAGTGTAGGAAGGCTTCCTTCAAAAGGTTTAGAAAGAAAGGTTAAGATTTGTGGTATGACATATGACAATAGCAAGTAATGTGTACTTAAAAATTGCTCTGTTGGCTCAGGTGATAAGAGTGCACATGACTCTGGGTTATGTCCCCAGCACCATAAAAGTTGGGTGTTATGGTAAATGTCTGTAATCCCAGCACTTGGGAGACAGAGGAGGGGGGACCAGAAGAGGTTCCAGTTCGCCCTCAGATATACAGTGACTTCAAAGCAAATCTAGGCTAAATGAAACCCCATCTACAAAAATATTGCTATGAATATAAATTTCATATGCTTTTAGAAACATGGTGAATATATAAACTAATAGGGCAATTATCTTGATTTAATCATATATATGTAAACTTCATTATTTCCAATAGTTAGGAACATCATTTGTCCCCTTCCTTCCTCCCTCCTTCCCTCTTTCAATCCCCCTTCCTTTTTTACTTTTTGAGATAGAATCTCATAGAAAGTTGGCCAAACAAGACCAACTTTTGCCCTAAATATCTCTGAAAGATTTGTAAACGTGTCATAGTGTCTTTGCTTAAGTACTATTATAATATAAAACTGTGTCACATAAAGAGCTGGCTTTGCACATATAAACAGACATTTGTACTTTCTAAGTGGAACGGGTTCTACCTACAGTAACCTTGTTTTCTTACTCTGTTCATAGGATGATATTGAACCTCTAATCTGGCTTGGCTATTTAGATAAAATGAGTAAGGTTAACCTGGTGAAATTATTATAAAGGTAATTAGATGGTTGTGAGGCACTAAGTGACTGCTGGGATTCTCTGGAAGTCAGGACCTCTGGAA
Source organism: Rhynchomys soricoides (assembly GCA_019843965.1). Lineage (NCBI taxonomy): Eukaryota > Metazoa > Chordata > Mammalia > Rodentia > Muridae > Rhynchomys > Rhynchomys soricoides. Next base: position 2,060,233 of record JADRCH010007448.1, read on the forward strand.
GGGCAGCCAGTGATCTTAAACGTGGAGTCATCTCTCCAGCCCCAATAGAATAATGGGAATAAAGTTTGGGCATTTGTTATATTAAAAAACTCCCTAAAATCACAAAAACTCTAAAGATTCTTGCTTAGGATCTTGTAGCTAGTTCATAGTTCGGGTAAAAGAATAACATTCTTTGACATCCAGTCCTTTATTTTTCTCTCCCATCCCTAAGCCTGACATCAGTAGTTTTTGTAAGTACTTTATGCCCATTCTGAAATGCTAAATGTAAGCTTCACTTTCAAATCAGAAACTGAGATACATAGAAGGGCTGAGTGGTCCCAGGATACTAAAGATTAGTAATGTACTTATCTGGCTGCTACTTCTTGGTTAATGATAATACTCAGAGGTGAGCATAAGAAATAAACATTTTAAAACCTTTGAACGATTGAGAAAAGTGCTACGGAGTTCAAAATAAAATCACATACATAAAATGTCTTTGGCAGCATTCCAGATCCCTATTCTTCTTTGACCATGCAATTACAGTTTTCAGAAACATGGTTTCTCTGTTCAGCACAGATAAGAAACAAAGTTAGAAGGACAAAAAAGCTTTTAAGCGTAGGAACATAGCCAACTCTAAGAAGTGACCATAAAAGTGACCTTATTAAAAAATAAGGAAGAAACAAAACTATAAAATACAGATATTCCAAGGCTAGAGTTTTTGGCATGAAAGCAAATAAATTCCCTGTATTTGACTGCCTCCAGGAGGGAATTATTATATTAAAATATTTATTATATGTATACTAGTATGTATACTATTTAAGGGGGAATCATGTATTTTAAAGATATTTCTAAATGACAGATATTGAAACTGCAAGGCTTACTCATACATTCATATACAAGGTAATTCTGAGACTTTATGTTAAAAACATTAAAAGACAAAGATTAGTAAAATATAGTAGCTGCTACTATGCAGTGAAGGCAGTTAGTGCTGCTTCTTGAGTTGGACTAAACCTGTTTAAGGCTTTGAATTCTAACTGGCCCTTAACAGCTACAGTAAATGCCTAAATTGACATGTCATAGCCTGGGAAATAAGGAAAGATTCACATGTAAAATCTCCAGAGAAGTGAATTCTTTGAGACTCCAACTTTTGTAGTGGTTTAAGACCTTGCCTAGAAAGGAGGCAATGTTGTAAAGTGGTTGAGAGCCTGGAATCAGGCTTCTTAAGGTCACATTCCAGCCCCTGTGTTTTAAAGATAGAATTTAAATGATTGAGTCTAATCTAAGTCAGACTTTTGTTCTGTGAAAATAATATAATTAGTAGGAAACTTTTGAGGCCTAAAAACGTTCAAGCATGCTAACATGGTCAGGGAATATATGATAGCCATTGTTTTATTGTTTACAAAACCCTTCTTAGAAACACTTGAAGTGGATATATGTCATAATATTTGCTACTATTGATTTAGTTATGATTTATGTCTGTGTGAGTGTATGCCACATGAGTGTGGCTGCCTGCAGAGGCCAGAAAAGTGTATCAGCTCCCTTGGAGCTTGAGTTACTGAAACCTAAACTGAGTCTTCTGCAAGAGGAACAAGCACCGCCAATGAGCCATCTCTGCAGTCCCTGTTTGCTGTTTTTCATGCTGAAATGAATTGATCTTTTTTTTCATTTTGGCATATGACGAAGGTCATTTACAAGTTAAATGTATTATTTTTTTTAATCTTTATTAGTCATTGGGGTTCTAGAAATAGAGTAGAAATGTATAACAAAAGAATTCTAGCCTTACATACTACCCTGAAAAAAAAAAAAAACACTTTCAAACATAACAAATTAGAAGAAACCATGGTAGTTTGAAATATTTTGCTACCCACCAAACTCTTATATTTAAAATATGCTTTAGACAGAAGTGTTTTGGGTTACCAGGCTTTTGTTTAATAATATTACCTATAGGGTACTGGAGAAATGGCTCAGTGGTTAAGAGCACTGACTGCTCTTCCACAGGTCCTGAGTTCAATTCCCAGCAACCACACGGTGGCTCACAACCATCTGAAATGGGATCTCATGCCCTCTTCTGGTGTTTCTGAAGACAGCTACAGTGTACTTATATACATAAAAAAATAAATAATTCTTTAAAAAAAAAAAAAATAACCAGGCAGTAGTGGCGCACGCCTTTAATCTTAGCACTTGGGAGGCAGAGGCAGGTGGATTTCTCAGTTCGAGGCCAGCCTGGTCTAAACAGTGAGTTCAAGGACAGCCAGGGCTTCACAGAGAAACCCTGTCTCGGAAAACATAATAATAATAATAATAATAATAATAATAATAATAATAATAATATCACCTATTGGTAAGACTTCATTTTAATCACCAGGTCAGTGTAATCTGTTTTTGTGTCCAGAAATTCATTTTTGGCTCCTTACTACTGATAGCTGCCAGAATACCATGGAAAAATGTAGAACAGTTCAAAGTTGCTAAAGAAACTGCCATGTACTATGTATGCCTTCAGGTATTCAGATTGAATCCTCACATCACCAAAGTAAAGGTTTTTACCCCCTTTTGGAGGGGACAAACCAGCACAGTTAAGAAAATGTATCATTAAATGATAAATCACACACACAGGGTATCATAGAACAATGTTCATGTAAAATAAGCCCGCTTAACAGACTGTTTTACTATGTCCTTTGTCTCTCAAGAGGAAGTAGTTACTCTGCATAATCTGGAGTATCTCCATGAATGTCAACAACTGGCCAATAACTTAGATACTGTGAATCAACAGCCAGAAACCTATTGCATACAAGAGCTAAGATAGCTTTTTATTTTTCTAGAGGCTGCAGGCAGCTAAAGAACCTGGACAAATTTCTCTAGGTATAAGGATTCTGAGATATACAAATTTTCTCCCTTCTCTATTTCATATGGGGTTTAGTTATTTTGTTTTTGTTTTTAAACAACTTAAATTTTCTTGCTTTTAGAAGTCTATTAAAGGTTTGCACCTCCCCTTCATTGTTTTGTGGTACATGGAAATTTGAGTCTTTGTATTTTATTGTACTTTTTTGTTTTAAACATCCATTTATATAGAATTGATCTTTTTTCTCCCTTTAAAATTAGAATACTCCCAGTTCTAAACAGCTTTCTATATGCAGGATTTTATTATACAGCAATATAGATTTGACTAGCAAACCAAACAATTGTCAACTTGCCATGCATATAATCCTACAAATCAGGAGACTAAGGCAGGAAAATCTTGACTTTGGACTATGTAGCAAGTCCTTTTCTTAAGAAAATGAAAACTGTTTTCATCTCTGGAAATTGTCCTTTGTTAACACAAATTTATATTGACCAGACACTGTTAGTTAAATGAGCACTGTTTATGAAAGCTAATATTGTGGTTTTTCTTTAAAAACACCCTTAGTATCTACAGTTGTCTATTTCACCTTATCTCTAGTCTTTGCACTTAGTAGTAGTCTCTAAGTGTTTGTTAAGTGAAGGGATTTAGTGTTCTTTGAAAGTAATTTAGTTTCCCACTAAATATTAATTAGATGTTGAAGATTTCTCTAATAACATCGTCCAAATTTGACATATAAAGAATATGGTAGTTTGGTTCTGCCTCTAAATATGACTTAGAGGAAAAGTCACCTAGTCTTTTAATCTGTTTGTTTGTTTGTTTGTTTTTGTCTGCACCAAGGCACTGTGTAATTAAATAGGTTTGGCTTTGAAGCTGCCTTCCAACACAAAGCTATATCCTCTGTAATCATTGCATTTTATTTTTCAAAATCCAGGAATGGCATGTTAATTATTTACTGTTGCCATGCAGCCCTGAGGTAAAATAATTAGTGGCCATAAATATATTTGTTCGATTGTACGTTGAAACAAATATTTAACTGTTCTTACTTGGAGAAAACAAAAAGTTGAGGATTGAGAAATTACTTTGAAATTACTATATCTAAAGTGGTCTATGTTTAAGGTTAGAGGATTTTTCATTAACTTCTTATTTTTTCTTTTATTGAAATAGATTCTTTTTTTTACATAAGATAACCTGATTATAGTTTCCCCTGCCTCTACTCCTCCCAGTTCCTCCCCATTTCCTCTCTCATTCAAATCCACTCCCTTTCTGTCTCTTGTTAGAAAAGAATAGGCTTCTAAGAGACAAAATTAAAATGTAACAAATAAAATATAAGATAAAACAAAAACTATCACATCAAAGTTGGAAAGGACAAGCCATGGAGAGAAAAGAGCCCAAGAGAAGCAATAAGAATCAGAGCCTGACTCTTGCACACTTAGGAATCCCATAAAAATATATATATAACAAAACTGGAAGCCATAATATAACCAGAGGACCTGGTGCAGACCTGTGCAGGCCCTGTGCATGCTGCTTTAGTGTCTGAGTTCATATGAGCTTTGCTCATGTTGATTTATAAGGCCCTGTCTCTTACACTCTTTGCTTTCTCATTTATGGGGTTCCCTAAGGCTTGAGTGGAGGAACTTGATAGAGGCATCCTATTTAGGACTGAGTGTTCCAACATCTCTTACTCTCTGTATAATGTCTGACTGTGAGTCTCCGTATTTGTTCCTATCAGGAAGCTTCTCTGGTAATGGCTGAACACGGCACCAATCTATGAGAATAGCAGAATGTCATTAAGAGTCAGACCCCCAACAACTGGAGCAGAGGCTCTCTGTAAAGCTGTAGCCTTATTGTGATATCTGTTCACCAAACAGGGCTGCCGTGTCTGGCCTCATTGGGAGAAGGTGAGCCTACTTTGGCAGAGACTTGATGTGCCAAGGTGGGGCAATACCCAGAAGAATCCCACCCCTCTCAGAGAAAAAAGGGAGGATCTCTGAGGGGCGCGGGTTTGGGATATAAATAAATAAATACATATTAATTTAAAAAATAATCGTTTAATCATTAACATTTTTTCCCATTTTTTTTAAGACTAGTTAGGATTTGATTTTGCTCTATGTAAGTTTTATTTCAGTAGAAAAACTGAGGTCAAAACAAAAATGATTTTCTCTCCAAAATCAATACTTCTAACACATATGAAAATTTTCAACCATGTTAGAAGCAAAGAAGTGCAATGTAAGGCAAAAATAATACGTATATTTGCTTATCAAATTGACAAAGATGGTACTCATTTTTGGCAAAGATAAACAGGCATTCTTAAATCAGTGAGAACATAAATTAGTGTGGTATTCCGGATGGCAACCTGAGAGCATCCCCCAAATTTGACGTTTTTATAATTTTAACCCACAATTTCACATTTAAAAAAATCACTTTGAGAAAGTTTATCATAGAGCTCCACAGTTTCTTATGGACAAAGCTCCATTATATATGAGTTATATAATTACTATTATTATATAATTATATATAAGTATATATTAAACTTATAAATAATTGCTTTAGCTTTCTTCCCTACTTTTTTTCTGTCTTCCAGATTTTATTATACAAAAACAAGACTTTCCAGTAACAAAATATATCCCTATTTTTAAAATGTAAGCTTGTCTTTATTAATATGTAGAAGTCTTTCTTATTTCTTCTATTCAATACTTTCTTTTGTTTCTAAACAGGTCTCCAGGAAAAGTTGGACTTTTATCACTTAAGGTGAGTTGTGTTTTCTCAAACATTTCAGTATACCTTTTTTTTTAAAAAAAAAAAAACAACTTTTTCTTCAACAACATTATGAATATACTCTTTTGATTTACCAATTAATTAGATATCCCACAAATACCTAAGTGAATATTGTGCTTTAAGGAAGGGTATATACATAATTTTTAGAATTTTGTTAATTTTTATTTGATTTATAATCTTAAAACTGAAAGAACACTATAAAGGACTAAGTATGTAACTTAATGATAAAGTACTTGCCTAGTATATACAAAGCCTTAGGTTCAGACCCTAGTGTTTTAAAAAAGAAAAAAAATTAACCAAAATGCTCAAATACTTCTTCATGGGCACATGTTTTGTCACTATTAGTATACATAAAAATTAATCCTAGCCTTATACTGAAGAGATGATATTTTCTATTGTGACAGTATGTCATTGGAAACAGTTTTGTTTTTGTGATGCTGGGTATCAAACCTGGAGCCTAGCACATGCTAGGTAACTGCTCCATCACTGAGCTACATCCTGTTTCCTAAGACTTACCTATTTTAAATACAAGAATATAATCAAGAAAATTTACTTACATATAAGTGTTTATATATCTGTATTATATGTATACATATATATATGTATAATATGTATATAATATCTTGATCATGCTCTATATTTTGTGTGTGTGTGTGTGTATAGTGATTCCATTATGTTAAGTTCAAAAGCATACAAAAAAAGAGAATATATTATTTACAAATATAGTCATGGGATTTGCCTGAGACCCTTGGTTCAGTTCCTTTAGTACCCTAGAAAAAAATGGGCATGATGGTTCATGCCTATAAGCACAGCACTAGAGCTGTGGAGGCAGGACAATCAAAAATTCAAACTCATTATTGTTTACATAGCGAGTTTAAGGCCGTCTTGGTCTTCATGAGACATCAAACAAGAAGAATGAAAGGAAACAATTGTCAAACTGGAATGAAAGCAAAGTAATGATAAACATAATTTAGGCTATCATTTCTCAGAATGAGAGATTATAAAGGAAAATGATAATAATGTACAAAAGACTTGAAAGATCTTTTTCTTAAACTAGATACTTAGAAAGGGTCTAGCATAATTCTTGTATTTTATAAATATATTTTGTACTTAATATTTTCATAAACATGTTTAAAAGTGATATATATATATATATGTATGTATGTATGTATAGTTAGTTAGTTAGTTAGTTTTTTGTTTGTTTAAGTGTCCTCAGAGCAGAAGATACCTGGTGGAAATAGCCTTTCTTAGTCCTCTTCTCCTGCTTCCTAGTCTTCATATCTAGAAGTGATTGTTTTTTTGTGGTTGTAGGTTTTCAAGCCACTTGGCTCTAAGATATTTATAGATTATAACATAGGCTTGGAAAATCTACTTTATTCCAGTAACTAAAGATTACTAAAGATAGATAGCACATGTACATATTTAGTAAATATGAAATTGGGTATTATTCCATTTCTACTTTTTTTTATTTTAAAATAAGTATGGAGTCACAGGAAACTACAAAATAGTATGAAGAGGTATCCTTTACCCAGTTTCTCCAATGGTTATAACTGAATCATAGAACAGTATCAAAACCAGGAATTTGACATTGGTACAGTGTGTATGTATAATCTTCTATCGGTATTTTTTGTGTGTATGCCTGTATAACCACCACAACCAAGATGAAGAACTGTGTCATCAACATCTGTCTTATGCTACCACTTTATATTTAACATGCTGTCAACAGCCCACATCATTTTCAAATTTGTTTTCCATCTCTGTAATTTTGTCATTTTTGAAGATAGTCTATAAATTAAATCATATAGTATATGCCCCTATGAAATTAGCTGAAAGTATTGAGATGCATTAGACTTGTTGCATTTATCAGCATTGTGTTCATTTTCATTGCTTAGTAGCGCGTGATGTACATGTACTGAGGCTACTGAGCATGTTTTATATATATGCGACCTATCTACAGGTATCCTTTTTAAAGATTTATTTTTATATGTCTATGTGTCTCTGTGTGTTTATACCACACAAAGAGCAGAAGAGAACATTGGATTCCGTGGAGTTAGCATTACAGACAGCTGTGAGCCACCCAAATGTGGGTGCAGATAACTAAACTGTGCTCCTGTGGGAAAGCACAGAATGCTTTTACTCTGACTTCTCTTCAGCTAATCATCTTCAAATATCTCAAGTGGCACAAATAAAAGTCCTGGTTTGTGGTAACTTTAAAGTCTCACATTATAGGTATCTGTGAGGAGGGATAAATGGTCTTGGTTTTTGTAGAACAGACTAAATGCTGAGTATTGCAAGAAGGTTGGAAGAAGGAAAACACAATGTAGCAGCCATGAGAACACTGTTAACTTTGGAAATAAAAATCATTTTAAAAAGAAGATAGAAATTGTGCTAAGGGTAGAAAATTGGGACATGGCATGAGAAGGTAGAGAACCATTGTGTTAGGTAATAACAATATGAACTAATATGTAAAGGTATGACATTTGCTGGTAGCGTTCAAAACACTTAACTAGTATGACATCTGTAGAAGCTTCAGTGGTAGAATGCTGAAAAATTAGAGTAGGTTGTGTGATGAGTCTTAGATAGAAAGCTAAGAATTCTAGCATTTTAAAGGAGAACATAGGAATCACTTTGTATGTCACACTTATTCTGGCCAGTGTTTCTATCTGGAGGGGGGGTTTGTGTGTGTGTGTGTGTGTGTGTGTGTGTGTGTGTATGTATTTGTTACAAGGTCTCACTCTATAGCCCAAGGTAACCTTGAATTTGAGATTATTCTGCCTCTGACAAAGAGACAACGGAAATAACATTGAAAGAAATAGATGGATGGATATGACAGCCATTAAGAATTGTTTTTTCTTTATTTATTTTTTATTTTCTAGCAGAAAGTGAATGAAAGTTTTTGTAACTTTAATCTCTATTAAATATTCCCCTCTTCACTAATAAAAACTGGGAGTTGACAGAATTAATGGATTTATTTTTTATCATGTTTTAATTTTGAGTTTATAATTACAGTATTTCTCTCTTTCCTCCCTAAACCTCCCATGTACCCTTTCCTGCTCACCTTCAACTTTGTGAAATCTTTTCTAATCTTCTTTTTATGTATTTACTATTTGTAGCTTAATGTTCTGTATCCATCCAAGAACTTAACTGTGTAGCCAGGCTGGCCTTGTACTGCCAACAAACCCCCTGCTTTGGCCTCTGAAATACTGAGGTGACAGGTGTAAGATACCATACCTGGCACCTAGCTTAATGTTCTTTCATAGATAACACAGAAATAACAAATACTTCTGTGAATATGGATCGGTCAGTTTTGTACAAATTATGAAAATGAGTTTTCACAAACTTTTTGGTATTCTTTTTTTGAAAATAGATTCTTTGTCATACAATTTATTCTGATTACAGTTTCCCTCTATGTACTCATTCCAGTACTTCCCCCTCCTCATATCTGAGTTTTCTATCTTTCATTAGAAAGTATAGACTTCTATGAGATAACAGCAAAATATAACAAAATAAAATATAAGATAAAATCAGGACTGTCATATGGAAGTTGACAAGGCAAACCAACAGAAGGAAAAGAGCCCAACAGAAGGCAAAAGAATCAGAGACACACTCATTTACCCACTCAGAAGTCCCATAAAAACACTAAACTGAAAGCTATAGTACATACACAAAGAACGTGGTACTGACTCATGCATGCTCAAAGGTTACTGCTTCAGTCTCTCTGAGTTCATATGAGCTAAGCACAGTTAATTTAGAGGGTCTTATTCTCCTGATGTCCTCCATCTCCTGCCTCTTACACTCTTTCTTCTTCCTCTTTTATGGGGTTTCCTGAGCCTTGAGTGGAGGGATTTGATGGAGACATCCCATTTAGAGATGTGGGTCCTATGGCCTTTCTCTCTACATCATATATGACTGTGGATCTCTGAATTTGTTCTCATCTGCTGCAAGAGGAAGGTTCTCTGATGATGGCTGAATAAGGCACTGATTTATGAGTATAGCAGAATATCATTACAAGTCATTTTATCACTACTTTTAAAACCAGTATTATTTGGTTTTAACCTAGGCTTCTGCTTCTTGATCACTCAAGAAGTGTTGAATATAGGTTCCATTTCATGGAGCGAGCCTTAAGTCAACTGAAACATTGGTTGGTTATTCTCACAAGCTTTGTGCCACCATTTCCCTAACATAATTTGCTGGCAGGGCAGCATTGTAAAACAAAGGTTTTGTGGCTGCATTGGCTTTTATGTTCCACTTTTGGTAACCTGCAGAGTACCTTCCTGTACAAAGACACTAGAAGGTAGGGGTGAAGGTTCTATGCAGGCACCAGATTGACCTTTCCATGTTCAGTGAGTTGTGTGGTTGTTGTCTTCATCAGTGGAGCCTTGCTGTCAGTTTATGGAGAGTAACCTATTGTTGTGGCAACAGCCTGGGTTGCTTGGGGATTTTGATGGCCAACAGCGCAATCAGATATAACCCATTTTGCTATTGGAGGCTTTGTTTGCTAACAAAAGATGGCTAGTTGGGATTCTTTCTCCCTCGTTATTTGGAAACTTCATTAAGATTGCCATCATATGTTTTTAGGAAGTCTTCACTGCACTAGGTTTCCATAACAACAAATGCACCTCAATTCTAGCTTTCTCTCCATTCATTCCCTCCCTCAACCACATCTCTTTTCCCCATTACCACCTGATCCTTCCATCCCTGCCCAATCATCTTGAGTGAGGTAACCCAGACCCAGAAAGATAAATATAGTGTATATCCACATATACGTGGATATTAGCCATTAAATAAATGATAACCAAGCTACAATCTGTAGCCATAGAGAGATTAAGTATAGAGAAAGGGACTGGGTGGAGGACACATGGATATTCCTGGGAGGGGAAAATAGAACAGATTTTATAGATGAACTGGAAATAGCATATTAAAAGTTCAATCATATAACTAAAGACTATGGGGAAAGTATAAGCAACTTTATTAGCCAACACAAGTGGAGCATAATATCTGCATGGATGACTAAAACGTGAATCATGAATTATGCCTTTTATGAAAACATGTTTCTGATACTGTAATACATAGGGGTTAGAGGAATGGCATGATATTGGGTAAGTTGGGACTTAATGAGTTTTACGTTACAGTAATGAACACCCACACCCCATAAGAAGATACTGAAGACTGTCTCAAGAATAGATAACTGTGTGATGTTGTCATATCACATGCTTTACTTCCACTGTCTTATCCTCCCAGCCTGATATGTTATCAGAAGAATCTAAATAGTTAACCACTGTGAAAAATATTTCTCAGTGAAAAATATAATTGACTTATCTATACTTAAATTTTATTAAGAAGCATTCTGATTAACTCCCTTTCCTGGAGATTTGGTCTTTTGGCTGGTACCTTATGACCCCTTTTAACTTTTGACATATCAGCTTGCTACCTTTTAAGTTCAAAGTCCAAAAAAGTATTGTTAAGCCATATAAAATAGAAATCTAATTACTACCTAGCAGTTTTTGTCAGTGTAAGGATATTAACCTAGGATCTTTGGAAATATTAATGAAAACAAATCAAACTGTGGCCTAGGAAGTTTTCAATTATATTTTTACTTAGCTTAAATGAGAAAAATTTTCATTAAATTATGTTGTAAAATGCTTTCGATTTTCTAGATAATAAATATTTGGAAGATAATTGAATTAAAATACTTAAAATTTATAGGATTGAAAGTGCTTTCTTATGTGGTAACTATTAAAGATGATATTTCAAATATTCTCCATCTTCGTTCAAGTTATGTTTACTAAGTTTTGAATGGATCTTCTTTAGTTTAAAACTAACCTGGAGCTTCCAATTTCCATTTGTGGCAGGAGATCTCTGCCTGGGCTACCAGGGTTCTATAGCCAAATAGTGCTGGGAGAGAGCCAGCCTCTCAGGAGTGTGGAAAAGCCCTTGAGAGAGGGCTCAAAGCACACATTGCACCTCACACAATAGTAGTGGAAGATTTCAACACCCCACTCTCATCGATGAACAGATATTGGAAACACAAACTAAACAGAGACACAGTGACACTAACAGAAATTATGGACCAAATGGATTTAACAGATAGCTATAGAACATTTCATTCTAAATCAAAAGAATATACCTTCTTTTCAGCACCTCATGGTACTTTCTCCAAAATTGACCATGTAATTGGTCACAAAACAAACCTCAACACATATAAGAAGATTGAAATAATCCCATGCCTCCTATCAGATCACTATGGAAAAAGGCTGGTCTTCAATGGCAGCAACAACAACAGAAAACCCACATACACAGGGAAGCTGAACAATGCTCTACTCAATGATAACTTAGTCAAGGAAGAAATAAAGAAATTAAAGACTTCCTTGAATTTAATGAAAATGAAAGTATAACATACCCAAACCTATGGGACACAATGAAAGCAGTGTTAAGAGGAAAACTCATAGCTTTGAATGCCTCCAAAAAGAAACTGGAGAGAGCTTACACTAACAGCTTAACAGCATGCCTGAAAGTTCTAGAACAAAAAGAAGCTAATACACCCAAGAGGAGTAGAAGGCAGGAAATAATCAAATTAAGGGCTGAAATCAACCAAGTGGAAACTAAAAGCACTATACAAAGAATCAACAAAACCAAGAGCTGGTTCTTTGAGAAGATCACCATGATAGATAAACCCTTAGCCAGACTGACAAGAGGGAACACATACAGTATCCAAATTAACAAAATTAGAAATAAAATGGAGATATAACAACAGATTCTGAGGAAATTCAAAAAATCATCAGATCCTACTACAAAAGCCTATATGCAACAAAATTGGAAAATCTGGAGGAAAAGGATAAGTTTCTAGACTAATACCAAATATCGAAGTTAAGTTAGGATTGGATAAACCATCTAAACAGTCCCCTAAACCCTAAAGAAGTAGAAGCAATCATTAAAAGTCTCCCAACTAAAAAAAAATCTCAGGACCAGATGTGTTCAGTGCAGAATTCTATCAGACCTTCAAAGAAGACCTAATACCAATACTCTTCAATCTATTCCACAAAATAGAAACAGAAGGAACACTACCCAATTCATTCTCTGAGGCCACAGTTACACTGATACCAAAACCTCACAAAGACCCAACAATAAAGGAAAACTTCAGACCAATTTCCCTTATGAATATTGATGCAAAAATACTCAAAAAAAATTTTTTTGCAAACCAAATCCAAAAACACTTCAAAATCATTCACCATGATCAAGTAAGCTTCATTCCAGGGGTGCAGGGATGGTTCATTACCCGGAAATCCATCAATGTAATCCACTCCCCAAACAAACTCAAAGAAAATAACCACGTGGTCATTTCATTAGATTCTGAAAAAGCATTTGAAAAAATTGAACATCCCTTCATGATAAAAGTCTTGGAAAGATCAGGAATTCAAGGATCATACTTAAACATAGTAAAAGCAATATACAGTAAACCAGTGGCCAACATCAAACTAAATGGAGAGAAACTTGATACAATCTGACTAAAATCAGGGACTAGGCAAGGCTACCCACTCTCTCCCTATCTATTCAATATAGTACTTGAAGTTCTAGCTAGAGCAATTAGACAACAAAAGGAGTTCAAAGGGATACAATATGGAAAGGAAGAAATCAAAATATCACTATTTGCAGATGATATGATGGTATACTTAAGTGACCCAGAAATCTCCACCAGAGAACTCCTACAGCTGATAAACACCATCAGCAAAGTGGCCGGATACAAAATTAACTCAAGGAAATCAGTAGCCTTCCTATACTCGAAGGATAAACAGGCTGAGAAAGAAATTAGGGAACTGACACCTTTTACAATAGTCACAAACAATATAAAGTATCTTGGTGTGACTCTAACCAAACAAGTGAAAGATCTGTATGACAATAATTTCAAGTCTCTAAAGAATGAAATTGAAGAAGACCTCAGAAGATGGAAAGATCTCCCATGCTCATGGATTGGCAGGATTAATATAGTTAAAATGGCCATCATGCCAAAAGCAATCTACAGACTCAATACAATCCCCATCAAAATCCCAACTCAATTCTTCATAGACATAGAAAGAGCAATTCTCAAATTCATATGGAATACCAAAAAACCCAGGATAGCAAAAACTATTCTCAACAATAAAAGGATTTTTGGGGGAATCAGCCTCCCTGACCTCAAGCTGTACTACAGGGCAGTAGTGATAAAAACTGCATGGTATTGGTACAGTGACAGGCAGGTAGACCAAAGGAATAGAATTGAAGACCCAGAAATGAACCCACACACTTACGTTCACTTGGTCTTTGACAAAGGAACTAAAACGATTCAGTGGAAAAAAGACAGCATTTTCAACAAATGATGCTGGTTCAACTGGCAGTCTACATGTAGAAGATTGTGAATTGATCCATTCCTATGTCCCTGTACAAAGCTGAAGTCCAAGTGGATCAAGGACCTCCACATAAAACCAGATACACTGACTCTAATAAAAAAGAAAGTGGGGAAAACTCTGGAACACATGGGCACAGGGGGAAAGTTCCTGAACAGAACACCAATGACTTATGCTCTAAGATCAAGAATTGGCAAATGTGACCTCATGAAATTACAAAGCTTCTGTAAGGCAAAGGACACTATAAATAGGGCAAAATCACAACCAACAGATTGGGAAAAGATCTTTACCAATCCTTCATCCAATAGAGGGCTGATATCCAATATATACAAAGACCTCAAGAAAGGGAGAAACATTTAAAATGTAAGTAAAGTATGGAAAAAAAAAAAAACACAAGTTAGACTCCAGAGATCCAAATAACCCTATCCAAAAATGGGGAACAGAGCTAAACAGAGAATTCTCAACTGAGGAAACTGATCGAGCTGAGAAGCACCTAAAGGGATATTTAACATCATTAGTCATCAGGGAAATGCAAATCGAAACAACCTTGAGATTACACCTCACACCAGTCAGAATGGCTAAAATAAAAATCAGGTGTCAGCTAATACTGGCAAGGATATGGTGAAACAGGAACACTCCTCCATTGCTGGTGGGATTGCAAGCTGATACAGCCTTTCTGGAAATCAGTTTGGTGGACCCTAAGAAAAATGAACATAATACTACCTGAGGATCCAGCTAGTCCACTCCTGGGCATATACCCAGAAGATGCTCCAACATGTAATAAAGACACATGCTCCACTATGTTCATAGCAGCCATATTTATAATAGCCAGAAACTGGAAACAACTCAAATGTCCCTCAACAAAGGAATGGATACAGAAAATGTGGTACGTTTACACAATGGAATACTACTCAGCTATTAAAAACAATGACTTCATGAAATTCACAGGCAAATGGATGGAACTTGAAAATAGCATCCTGAGTGAGGTAACTCATTCACAAAAGAATGAACATGGTATGTGCTCAGTGATAAGTGGCTATTAGCCCAAAAATTCTGAACACCCATGATTAAATTCACAGCAACCATTGGGCTGATTGTGAGGTCCCAGTTGGAAGAATTGGAGAAGGGACTGAAGGAGCTGAGGGAGTTGGCAGCCCCATGGAAGGAGCAACAGTGTGCACTGGCCTGACCTCCAGATGCTCCCAGAGACTGGATCACCAACCAAAGAATACACATGGAGGGACCCATGGTGCTGGCCACATATGTGACAGAGGAGGGTATTGTTAGCCATCAGCAGGAGCAGAGGCCCTTGGGCCTGAGCGTGTTAGATGCCCCAGAATAGGGGAATGCCAAGGAGGGTAGATGAGAGTAGGTGGGTGGGTGGGTGTCTCGGGGAATATGCTCATTGAGACAGGGGGAGGGAGGTGACATAGGAGGTTTCCAAAGTGGAGATCTGGAAAGGGGGAAACATTTGAAATGTAAATAAAGTAATAAAAAAAGAAAGTAAATATACAAAAACCACAACAACAAATTAATGTGTCTTTGGTAAACATTTGAATAGCTATACTATAGCACTTACGTTTGTATTTTCAACTTTTAGTTATAAAATGTCCACTTTATTATGAAGAATTGTAACAATGTATTAGAATCAAAAATATTTTGTTGTACAATTAAAAAAATATTGAATGGGAAAAAATGAAAATAAATCGAATTATGAAAGAGCACTATGAAAAACAAAAAAAATAAAAATAAATAAAACTAACCTGGAGCTGTAAAAATGACTCAGTGGTTAAGTACGTTCGTTCTGATGGTAAACCCAAGTTTGATTTCCAGCATACATATGACAGCTTATAGCCATTAATCTTCCAGTTCCAGGGAATCATACATGCACACAGTGCATATACTTACATGCAGGCAAAACATTCATACACACACAGATTAAATAAATAAATACATTCTTAAAAAAATACTTCCTTTTCCACAAGGCTCTGCCCTATATAAAGAACTTAGTAAACTCAGAAATCCTGAAAATGGGACATGTATTCTTCCCCAGGGAAGAGTTCCAGTTGTTTATCCCATACCAAGTAGTCAGCCATGAAAATATATATACAAGTAACATTATGCAGACTGAGCAACTAAAATTTTAGGAATATACATATGCATACATACACATGCAGGGAGAACACTAATACGTATTAAATAAAAATAAACCTTTGCTAAAAGCTAGGCTCAATTTTTAACATTTAAATGTGAAAAATTATAAATTTGGTGATTATTTATTTTTGCAAATCACACTGTCATACCATCTATGGGTATATTTCTTTACTGTGTTTAGTACTATTACTTTATTAGTTTCACTTTTGAGGCAAATTTTCATGTCTTCTTTGCTTTATTAATGCTATATTTCCCCCCTTTCAACCCTTTTTGAGCAAACTGTTAAACAGAGGATGTCATCATTTATTCTTCTCTTTCTTTCAACAGGAAACTGAGAATACAGCAAACAAAGCTGGAAATGAGTCCCCTGTACAAGAACTGAGACAAGATGTATCTAAAAAGGTTGGAAAGATATAACGTCAACTTTAGTTTGTAGAGGACATAAAATTTTATGATACATATAAAATAGAATGGTTTCTGTATTGTTTGAGCATACTATTCTATGTATACTAATAGTTTTAGGAAATGTTTTTGCATCTGTCAGCTTTATGGTACAAGGGACATTACCTTTTTAAAAGCCATATCATCTACTTGGTAATTCATCCTTGAAACGTTTGTTTGTTTGTTTGTTTGTTTGTTTTTTTAATGGGACTGTTAAGTATTATGGCACAAGCCTTTAATCTTAGCAAGTGGGAGTATCTCTGTGATCGTCCTAGTGAGTTCCAGATTAGCCAGGCCTACAAAGGGAGATTCTGTCTCAAATCAAAACAGTAACACCAACAGCAAAATATGGTTGTAATTATTGGTTTAGGCTTTCCTAATCTTGAGTTTACTATTAAAAGTTACAGAAGCTGACTAGATATGGTACTACATACCTTTAATCCCAGTACTTGCGAGTTAGAGGCAGCCCTGATCTCTGAGTTTGAGGTCAGCCTGATCTAGATCGCAAGCTCCAGAACAGCTAGGGATAGTTAGGCTCATCTCAAAATAACAATAACAAAATACAGATACTGAAAGGCTCATTTTAGCAAATAATGATATCTTTAGGAGTCAGAGGTACCAGGAAGACCTTATGCTGGTAGTGTCCATAATATCTTTTAAATAATCAGTGCTATGAAACTCCAGAAAGTAAGTTCACAGAAGAGAGATATAGATTTGGGGGTTGTGGAGATGTTTCAGTGGGCACTTACTGTTTAAGCATGAGGACCATAGTTCAAATACCCAGAACCTATATAAAAAATGCTGGTTATGACTGCATATGCTTATGCTTAGGAGTACATGGATGGTCACAGATTGATCCTAATAGAGTTTTCTGGCCTCTAAGCCAGGAGGCAAACTTCAGGCTCAGCAACAAACCCTGTCTTAAATGAATAAGGTAGAGTGATGAAGGAAGACACAGGATATCCTTAGCTGGTCTCTGCATGTAATGCACACATACACACAACTTTAAAAAAAGCAGTGGGGGAATACGTGGGGGACACCCATTCAAAGATAAGAAGAGGGGGATAGGGAAGAAGGACTCTGTGAAGAAGGGACCAGGAGGGGGTCAGCGTTTGGAATATAAATAAATAAGTAAATAATTTTGTTTTATTTATTATTTTAATGTTCTTTTAAAAATTAATTATTTTATTTATTTACATCCCAAATGTTCTCCCTCCTCCCATGTGCTCTTGGATTTGGTTGGCAAGAATTTTATTGAGTATTTTTCTATCAGTGTTCATTAGGGAAATTGGTCTCAAGTTCTCTTTCTTTGTTTGGTCTTTGTGTAGTTTAGGTATGAACGTAATTGTGGATTCATTGAATGAATTGGGTAGTGTTCCTTCTGTTTCTATTTTGTGGAATAGTTTGAAGAGTATTGGTATTAGGTCTTCTTTTAAGGTCTGATAGAATTCTGGACTAAACCCATCTGGTCATGGGCTTTTTTGTTAGTTGGGAAACTTTAAATGACTGCTTCTATTTCTTTAGGGGTTATGGGACTGTTTAGATAGTTTTTCTGATCCTGATTTAACTTTGGTATCTGGTATCTGTCTAAAAATTTGTCCATTTCATCCAGATTTTCCAATTTTGTTGAGTATAGGCTTTTGCAGTAAGATCTGATGATTTTTTGAACTTCCACAGTTTCTGTTGTTACATCTCCCTTTCAATTTCTGACTTTGATGATTTGGATACTGTCTCTGTACCCTAGGTTAGTCTGGCTAAGGGTTTATCTATCTTGTTGATTTTCTCAAAGAACCAGCTCCTGGTTTTGTTGATTCTTTGTATAGTTCTTTTTGTTTCTACTTGGTTGATTCCAGCCCTGAGTTTGATGATTTCCTGCCATCTACTCCTCTTGAATACATTTGCTTCTTTTTGTTCTAGAGCTTTCAGATGTGCTGTTAAGCTGCTAGTGTATGCTCACTCCCATTTTCGTTTTGGAGGCACTCAGATCTATGAGTTTTCCTCTTAGCACTGCTTTCATTGTGTCCCATAAGTTTGAGTATGAGGTGCCTTCATTTTCATTAAATTCTAAAAAGTCTTTAATTTCTTTATTTCTTCTTTGACAAAGTTATCATTGAGTAGGGCATTGTTCAGCTTCCTTGTGTATGTGGGCTTTTCTTGTTTTTGTTGTTATTGAAGGGCAGCATTTGTCCATAGTGATCTGATAGAAGGAATGGGATTATTTCAATCTTCTTGTATCTGCTGAGGCCTTTTTTTGTGACTGATTATATGGTCAGTTTTGGAGAAGGTACCATGAGGTGCTGAGATGTTTTAGGATGAAATGTTCTGTAGATGTGTGTTAAATCCATTTGGTTCATAACTACTGTAACTTCTGTAACTTCTTCATAACTTCATAACTTCTGTTTGCTTTTACTGTGTTTTTGTTTAGTTTTTATTTCCATGATCTGTCCATTGATGAGAGTGTGGTGTTGAAGTCTCCCACTATTATTGTGTGAGGTGCAATGTGTGCTTTGAGCTTTAGTAAAGTTTCTTTAATGAATGTGGGTGCCCTTGCATTTGGAGCATAGATGGTCAGAATTGAGAGTTCATCTTGTTATATTTTTCCTTTGACGAGTATGAAGTGCCCTTATCTTTTTTGATAACTATTGGTTGAAAGTCAATTTTATTCGATATTCGAATGGCTACTCCAGCTTGTTTCTTGGGACCATTTGTTTGGAAAATTGTGTTCCAGCCTTTTACTCTTAGGTCCTGTCTTTGTCACTGAGGTGTGTTTCCTGTATGCAGCAAAATCCTAGGTGGTGTTTATGTATCTAGTCTGTTAGTCTATATATTATTTGAGAATTGAGTCCATTGATGTTAAGAGATATTAAGGAATAGTGATTGTTGCCTCCTGTTACTTTTGTTGTTAGAGGTGGAATTATGTTTGTATGGCTATCTTCTTTTGGGTTTGTTGAAAGATTACTTTCTTGCTTTTTCTAAGGTATAGTTTCCCTCAGTGTTTTGGCGTTTTCCATTTATTATGCTTTGTAGGGCTGGATTTGTGGAAATATATTGTGTAAATTTGTTTTTGCCATGGAATATCTTCTTTTCTCCATCTATGGTAATTGAGAGTTTTTCTGGGTATAGCAGCCTGGGCTGGCATTTATGTTCTCTTAGAGTCTTTATGAGATCTGCACAGAATCTTCTAGCTTTCATAGTCTCTGGTGAGAAGTCTTGTGTAATTCTGATAGGACTACCTTTATATGTTACTTGACCTTTTTCCCTTACTGCTTTTAATATTCTTTCCTTGTTTTGTGCATTTGGTGTTTTGACTATTATGTGATGGAAGGAATTTCTTTTCTGATCCAATCTATTTGGAGTTCTGTAGCCTTCTTTTATGTTTATAGACATCTCTTTCTTTAGGTTAGGGAAGTTTTCTTCTATAATTTTGTTGAAGATATTTACTGGCCTTTTAAGTTGGGAATCTTCACTCTCTTCTATGCCTATTACCCTTAGGTTTGGTCTTCTCCTTATGTCCTGGATTTCTTGGATGTTTTGGGTTAGGAGCTTTTGGCATTTTGCATTTTCCTTGACTGTTGTGTCAATGTTTTCTATGGTATCTTCTGCTCCATAGATTCTCTCTTCTTTCTCTTGTTTTCTGTTGGTGATGCTTGCATTAGTGACTTCTGATCTCTTTCTTAGATTTTTTTTTTTTATCTCCAGGGTTGTCTCCCTTTGTGATTTCTTTATTGTTTCTATTTCCATTTTTAGATCCTAGATGGTTTTGTTTAATTCCTTCACATGTTTGGTTTTGTTTTCCTGTAATTCTTTAAGGAATTTTTATGTCTTGTCTTTAAGGGCCTCTACCTGTTTACCTGTGTTCTCCTTCCTGTGTTTCTTTAAAGGAGTTATTTATGTCCTTTTTAAAGTCCTCTATCATAATCATGAGAAGTGATTTTAAGTCAGAGTCTTGCTTTTCAGGTGTTTTGGTGTATCCAGGACTTGTGGTGGTTGGAGAACTGAACTAGGTTTTGATGATGCCAAGTAGCCTTGGTTTCTGTCGCTTAGGTTCTTGTGCTTGCCTCTCCATCTGGTTATCTCTGGTGTTAGTTGGTCTTGCTGTCTCTGCCTGGCCTTCTGTGGGCCAATGAGGCTGTGATCTTAGGTATGTCAGCACTCCTTGGGGACCAGCCTTCTCCTGGTGAGGTTTGTTCACAGAGGGCTGTGTGACAGTCTTAGGTCTGGAGCGCAGATGGAGTCCAGAAGGATACTGTCCCCAGCTGCTCAGCTGTTCATGTGCCCTGTGTGCTCCTAGTGGGTCCCGCTTTGGACAATTATTGGGGCAAAAGTGGTCATCTCACCTCTGATCTTAGGTGTGTCAGTACTCCTGGGATAACAGCTCTCTTCTGGCAGGATTTGGGCTTAGAGAGCTGTGTGACAGCCTTAGGTCCAGAGTGCAGATGGAGACAGGCGCCCTGATATATTCTGAAGTCAGTTTCATTGTAGTCATTTACTGCCTCCGGCTCTTAGATTTTCTCCTCCCCCTCTTCTACAATGATCCATTTTATTCCTTTTTCACACATGTTGTTTTCTGACTTTTGTTATCAGTGAAGCCATCAGTACTGATTAAATACATAATATGATAAGCATTTTGAGCCTTAGTTAATATTATATGTGGTAAAAATGAGGTAATTTCTACTACTAAAATTTTTATGACAGGAAAAACTTTTAATATTCTGGGATATCAAGGTGAATTTTATTGAACAGCAGTAATTATCAGTTCTTCTGGTGTGGAATTGTAAAAAAGCTGACCAGAATAGGTCTGGAACTACTGTGTTAACTTAGTGGAGCTGGGGAATTGAAAAAGGAGAAATTATCCATGGTTAGCACAGAGAAGGATGAGTATATCAGGGGATTTAATGTGTTAATAATGACAACACTGGGCAGAAGAGGAGTGCTGGAGAAATGGCTCAGAGGTTAAGAGCACTGGGTTCAGTTGCCAGTACCTACATGGCAGTTCACAGCAGTCGGTAACTCCTGTTCCAGGGGATCCAACACCCTCACACAGATATACATGCAGGTAAAACACCAATGTACATAAACTAAAAATTAATATATTTTTTAAAAGATTGGGTAGAAAATATATTTTCTTCTAAATATGGATCACCTGTGTGTAATTTTTCTCTTAGACATGAGAAACAAAGTAGGAACAGTGTGGGCTGACATTTGAGTTCTTTTCATAGATCTGTCTTCGGTCTGAGGAGTGAAACCTTACTTACAGCTGTTCAAGAATGTTCATTGCCTTGCATCTGCTGACTTGTCTCCTATGCTCTTCAGTTCAGACAGAAACAAATTGAATTCTTATCCTAGGTGGATTTACT
Source organism: Rhynchomys soricoides (assembly GCA_019843965.1). Classification (NCBI taxonomy): domain Eukaryota; kingdom Metazoa; phylum Chordata; class Mammalia; order Rodentia; family Muridae; genus Rhynchomys; species Rhynchomys soricoides. Next base: position 2,082,159 of record JADRCH010007448.1, read on the forward strand.
TAACTAGAGGTAGCAGGGGGATGCTGCAGCTAGTGTGGCAGAGCCATATAATGAACTCTTGACATTTGGAGGCTTCATGAGTACATATATGACTTCACCTTACAAGGTTAACTGAATTTTTGTGACTACATAAACACAGATTCTCTATACTTTCAGGGTTTATGCTCCTTTTATTATTGACTAGCTCTAAAACTTTGGAAAAATTACTTGGTCCATGTATACTTTAGTTCCTTCATATGTAAACTGATGAAATTCGAAGTGAAACTTCGTATAGGTTATTGTAAAGATTAAAATCAATGATGTATTGTAGATATTACCTTACACATACTGAATTAGCTATTATTTTTTGTTGTAAATAGCTTCATTGTTTTTAAAACTGCTTTTTGACCTTTTATTAGATAATTGAAAGTATCATTGAGGAAAGTCAGAAAGTGCTACAATTGGAAGATCACTCTTTGCATTCCAATGGAAAAGGACTTTCTGATCAGGCTACTGCTTGTCCTTCTGTGGCTGGGACAGAGTTTAGTAACATACCTGGACTATTAGCCATAGAGCATGAATTACAACAAGATTCCGAAAAGGTAGACAGTCAGAATGTAGCTGAAGAAACTGAACTAGAAACACAAACATGTTTTCCTTCTGATGACACCTGTGAGAAGAGTGAGAAGACAGTAGATGAAACTGATAATTTAACTGAAGTAAGTTCAGCTGAGCAGTTTGATGCTTCTGAACTAGAAACTGAAATATTAAACAAGGAAGCAATGGAAGTCGAAGAAGGTGATGATGTTCTAGATCCTACATCTTCAGACGCTTTATCTAATAAAGATTTTGCTGCTGCAGAAGAAGTTGCTCCCGCCAAACCCCCGAGACACCTTACTCCAGAACCTGATATAGTAGCCAGTACAAAGAAGCCTGTTCCTGCACGCCCACCTCCACCAACTAATTTCCCACCTCCTAGACCCCCACCTCCATCTCGACCTGCACCACCGCCAAGAAAAAAGAAAAGTGAACTGGAGTTTGAGGCTCTTAAAACACCTGATCTGGATGGCAAGTATTAATTGAGAAATATTTTGGTTGAGAAAGATGAGAGTTGAAACTTTAATGTTTCTGCTTTTGGTTGGGGAAAAGTAAGAATGAGTCTTTTTATGTCATCCGGGCTAACATGGAATTTACTCTGTTGACCAGGCTACCCTTGAACTTATGGAGATCCTTTTGCCTCTACCTCCCGAGCATAGGCATTTGCTATGATTCTCAGCTAACTTTTCTGCTTTTGTTTCAGTTTGTGCTAAAGAAAAAACACAGAGAGCTAGGTTATGTAAATTACTTCTTGAAGCTGGGCAGTGGTGGCGCACACCTTTAATCCCAGCTCTTGGGAGGCAGAGGCAGGCAGATTTCTGAGTTTGAGGCCAGCCTAGTCTACAGAGTGAGTTCCAGGACAGCCAGGGCTACACAGAGAAACCCTGTCTCGAAAAACCAAAAAAATAAAAAAAAAATTACTTCTTGAATAAGTTGACAAAAGGTGAAAGGTATTAGATTGGTAATGAGTTATAATAATATTACTAAATATCTTGGCAAACTCCAGAATTTTACAACTTTTACCTTTTAAGAATTGTATGGAAGTGGTGGAAAGAAAATGGATTGGAAAATTTATAATCTAAGTTTAAATCCTAGATCTTTGAATGTATAGACTGTAGTAGTGTTGAAGAAGTTAAATAATTCGTTTGAACCATGGCTTTTCAATAAAGAAAACAAGTAATAAAAGCTGCTGTTCTGCTCTTGCTCTCTTGCTCCTGCTCTCCTGCTCCTCCCTCTTGCTCCTGCTCCCCCTCTCCCCATTCCACTCCCTCCCCTCTACATGCTCATGGCTGACCTCTACTCACTCTCTCCCCATTTCTCTCCCTCCCTTCCTTCCTCTCCCCCTTCTTCATTTCTCTCAACTCCCCTTTCCATGCCCTGAATAAACTCTATTCTATACTTTAAAAAAAAAAAAAGCCACTGTTCTTACAGGATTGTTACAAGAATTAAATAAAGGTTAAAAGTACTTGGTGTGTGTGTGTGTGTGTGTGTGTGAGAGAGTGCATAAGCATGTACACGTGTTTTAATAGGCATGCATGTACACATGTGTATATATATAATTGTTGGTATTATTGTTCTGTTATAAATATAATTGTCATTATTATTGTTACTAGTAGTTTTATTATCATTTCAGTACCCAAAGACAATATTACATCTGATTCTCTGCTAACTGCAAATATGGCTTCAGAGAGTACAGTTAGAGATTCCCAGCCTTCTCTCGATTTAGCAAGTGCTACCAGTGGAGATAAAATAGTAACTGCCCAGGTTGGTGAATTACTATTATATTTGATATAGGAGAATTCAAGCTTTGTATAACTGGCTGATATAATTATTAAAACTGTCTTTCTTCTAGGCCAAATATTTTGTTGTCCCCAACACCTGAGTACTTTACTTCCATGTCTAGCTTGACTAATAATTAGTTTACTGAGGTTAGCTAGCTATTTATCATCTGATTTTTAGAGATAAATCACTGACAAAACAGGGATAAATAGTCCACCTTGAAGGTTTTCTGCAAGAATGAAATGTGCTACTATATGTTAAGTGTGTGGCAGGTTATGATATTTATAAAAATAGCTGCTGCTGTGTCTAATGTTATAAGTTCCCTTTTCTACATATAAAAAAATCATGTATGAGGCTGTTGGCTATAAAAAAATACTGTATAGCATTTTACCACAGCCAAATTCTGGGACTCGTGATCATTTCTAGAGTAGCTGAGGTGAAGGCGTTAACAGACCTGGAAATGTGCCATTACCATCTTATAGCAAACAGCCTGCTTTTGTAGGATTTGGGGTTTGCCTTTTTAAAATACTGGGTTTTTTAAATGTAGAAGAATATGCAAGGACAACTGCATGTAAAGTTTTTAACATATTTGTTTTCTACCTTTTTATATAAACAAGTTGCCTTAACTCTTCTTTAGCTATATCTATGTATGGCCTGAATTAATTACAATCTTAATAGACAACTGTTGTTTTAGATGGGTTCAAATAAAACATTTGTTTGTTTGTAATACTAAGGCATGATTTCATGAGCAGCAGTAGTTTTGGTGTCTAATGTCTTTCAGCATGCAGAAAATAATAAGCACTAAAATCTGCCCTTTAAAATTTCAGTAGGCTCTTTTATCTTATTTGTGGAATTTTATAGAAGTGCATATTGTAATGGATAATTAAAATTTATAGAAATTGTTTCAGTCTGTTTTTACAATTATAATTTTAGGAAAATGGAAAAGCACCTGATGTGCAGACAGTAGCAGGTGAAGTGATGGGCCCTCAGAGACCTAGATCCAACTCTGGGAGAGAGCTTACTGATGAGGTAAAAACATAAAATGTAAAAATCATAAGGGAAAAATGACTAGACTTTGATTGTGGTGTTGGTTACATAACACTATAAGTGTACATAATGACCCTAATCTACACTTACAAATTGTTAACACACTGGTGTTTCATGTTACTATAATAATTTGCTCTATTTTTAATTGACGTTTCACATTTGTACATATTTATGGGTTGCAATATGATGGTTTGATAAAGCAGTACAGTATATAATGACTAAGTCCAGAAAAATCAGCATTTCTATTTTTTGAACATTATTTTAGTACTAGGAACACTGTCTAGTTATTATCATATATAATAAATTACTCTTAGGCCAAAATCATTAAAATTAAGATTATCTTAGGTTTGGGATTTTATATATTAAAGTTTGAATCTCTGATGGAAACTTGTCATCTCACAAAATGTACAGTGGAATACATATGTTAAAGTAGAATCCAAGATGGGCTGATAACAAAGCAGGCCTATGATTGCAGCACATAGGAGGAGGAGGTATGAAGATTACATGGTTCAGACCTGTCAAAGCTGCAGAGTAAGTTCGAGGCCAGCCCAGTAAGTTTCTGAGACAGTAGATCAGAAAGAAAAACGCAAAACCGTTTGGAGCTGTAACTAAGTTGCATATTTGCTATCATTCATAGGGTCATAGATTCCATTCCCATGCACGCACAGCATAAAACAACAGGATCTGTATTTTATAAAAAGTGAGCGTTAAAACAACCCCACTATGTTAGATACTTATTTTTGATACTTATTATTTTTTTTTACATTTCTCCCTCCCTCCCTCCTCCCCTGTTTATGGCCACACACAGGCCACAATGCCCATGTGGAGGTCAGAGGACAATTTTTAATACTTAGATCTCATTCCATTATGTTAGTCCTGGGAACTGAACTCAGGCCATCACATCAGCCTTGACTACCAGGTCCTTTTATCTACTGAGCCACTATCTGATAATGGTTTCTTACCTTTCAAATTTAGAATGAAGGACCGGAAAAATGGCTCGGCAGTTAAGAGTTGTGCTTCTAAAGGGTGTAGCTTTGATTCTCAGAACCCACATGATGGCTCACAAGTGTCTGTAACTTCCCTTTCAGGGGACCCAATGGTCTCTTCTGGCCTCCACAGGCATTATGCACATATAGTACACAGACATACATTCAGACAAAACAGCACGTACAAAATAAAATGAGGATGCATTTATTGGCCAATTTATTCAGAGTGAAGGTTTAAAACAGACTAGGATTTTTTTTTTTAGAAAGCCAGTCGTGGTAAACAATAATTTCAGTACTTTGAAGGCTAAGCATAGCAGGTCATTAGTTTGAGGTCATCATGATAACATAGCTAGACCCTTTCTCAAATACATTCAAATAAAATAACACATTTTTAAATTATACTTTGGAAAACAGTTTAGCATTTGCTGAAAATGCTAATCAGTGTTGCCACGACCCAGCATGTCCATTCCTATTTATGTACTAAAGCAAAATAAAAACATATCCATACAAAAATGTACACAGATATTCAAAGCAACATTGTTCATAATTGCCAAAAGTGGACACAGCCCAAACATGTATCACTTATGGATGAATCCTTAAATAGATGTAGTATGACCATTCAGTAGTATATTTTCTACAATTCAAAGGAACATAGTATTGATATTTGGATAAGCCTTAATTGTATCATGCAATTTGAATGAATCCAGCTACAAATATATATATAGGTGTGTGTATATTATACATATATTATATGATTGAATTTGTGAAATGTCCTGAATAGACAAATCAATGAAGTCAAAAAGTAGATTAGTAATTACCAGAGACTAAAATACAAGTGGTATCCTTTGTAAGTTATCAGATGTTACAATTTAATGATAAATTAAAAGCTGTGAATATATTATAAACCATTATATTACATTTTAAGGAACTATACTTTGTGTTAGGAGAATTATATCTCAGTGGAAATTATTTCACCCTGTAATGACTATCCAGAAAATTCTTAACTTAAAATTTTGAGGAGTTTGTAGACTCAAAACAGATTATTAAAAGCTGGAGATGTGGCTTGGCAGTTAAGAGTGCGTATTGTTCTTCTAGAAGTCCTAAGTTCAAGTCCCAGTTTCCAGATCAGATGACTCACAACTCCTGTCAGTCCAGGTCCAGGAGAACCAACACCTGTTGCCTCTGCACAGTGCACACATATACACTCATACATGCATGCACACATGTAACTACATACATGCATGTACACAATTCAAAATTATTTTAAAAGAAAATTAAGGTTGATGGGTTTTTTTGTTTTTTTCTTTTTACATCCAGGAAATTTTAGCCAGTGTAATGATTAAGAACCTGGATACTGGAGAAGAAATACCTTTAAGTCTTGCTGAAGAGAAGTTGCCAACAGGTATTAATCCTCTCACTCTGCACATCATGAGAAGGACAAAGGAGTATGTAAGGTATGACTTAAGGTTATTTACCAATTACAATATTGTAGTGTGGTGGTGATTATTTAAGTTTGTGAACTACAGCTGTCCCTATTTAGTTAAACTACATATTCTATTTTAATCTAAAAGTAAAACTAGTTCAACTATGTATCTTCACCTTTTATTTCTGTTATAGACATACAATTATTTTGGAAGGCTATTTTAAATCTTTAATTTCATATTCTTTAGTTTCTTTTAAAATCATTTATGCTGGAGACAGTATTAAAACAGTACATTAAGACTCAAAAGCCAAATGTGAGCAGCACTTAGTCTTCTAAAACTTTGCTTTGTAAATATTTGTAGTGTTTATTGCAGTCAGAAAAATTGCTTTAGAGTGAAGTGACTGATCTTTGTTATGTAATGCAGACTAAGGAATACGTCCTAGAAGAGCAAACACTTTTATTAAATTTAATGCTGTACCTGTTGGACTAAGGAAAGGCTATCTATAAGTTACTTCATTAGTAGCATGTACAGCCTTGTGATAGTAGGCTATCATAAGCTATTAAGTTATATTAACTTAAATTTTACACATTGCATCTTGCTTTAATATTCTATACTTTAAACTCGGAAACTATTTAGTAATTCTCTGGTTCTTCATTAATTTGAAATTATATAAAACTTATTAAGATAAATTTGTTATTCTGAATAGTAACTGTATAGTAAACATTATAGGACATTTTTGAGAAGAAAAATGGTTTGTTTTCAAACCACTCCTTCCTTCTTATAGTAATGATGCCACACAGTCAGATGATGAAGAAAAGTTACAGTCACAACAAACAGATACTGATGGTGGAAGGTTAAAACAGAAAACGTGAGTTATACTACATCTCTTTTCTTCTTTTTAAGTGTTTATTAGAAGGCTAATAAAATTGCCAGGTGTATTTTTAATTAAAAAAAATGTGATACAAAAATGTTCTTGGCCACTTTTTTCCATTATTGTAAAGCAGGTCTTGTAAAGAGATGTATCTCCTGTACAGCCCCTAGCTACACTAATTCTGAAGCTTCTATTTTCATAGTATTACCTTATATTACCACCATCCCAGTATTGTTCTGTTGCCTCGACTAATGACCTTCACCAGTCATTGATCTATTATAAACTCAAAAGACAATCAGATCCTTGCAATATTGCTTGGACATATCTGCTACCACTTAATTACAGTAACTTCTTTCTCATAATTTCTTTCAACTTGAGAGAGTTGCTTTGAATTGGAGTATGTGGTCTCCTGATGATTTTAAGTCAGTGATGAATGTATATTCCATACTTCTCTTCCCTACCCTCTATTGATTGATCATGACTGTCTTACATTTATAGAAGTTACCTTTAAAGGATAAAGGAAATGAATCAATATATCCACTTAGCAATGAGTACATACCATGTGTGTTCTTTTGTGTCTAGATTACTTCACTCAGGATAATATTTTATAGTTCCACCTATTTGCCTGTGAATTTCATGAAGTCATTGTTTTTAATAGCTGAGTAGTACTCCATTGTGTAAATATACCACATTTTCTGTATCCATTTTTCTTTTTTCATTTTTGGCCTAGCCAATAATAGTCTTTAATTAGATTGTATGTTCATTCCTTTGTTTGCAGTTATCTATACTACATGAAACATTTTATTTGATGTTTAAAGTACTTAAAATAATTTATTTTCCTTTAGTTCTAGATTGCTTCCAGGAAAATTTAAATGAATGTTTTTTTGTTTTGTTCTTTTAGTTTTTTATTATTTTATTATTTTTTTTATTTTTTGATACTTTATTTACATTTCAAATGTTCTTTTGAGGGACATCTATGTTGTTTCCAGCGTCTGGCTATTACAAATAAAACTGCTGTAAACATAGTGAAGAATGTGTCCTTGTTATATGTAGGAGCAACTTTTGAGTATATGCCCAGGAGTGGAATAGCTGGATTCTCAGGTAGTACTATGTCCAATTTTCTGAGGGTCCGCCAGACTGATTTCCAGAGTGGTTGTACCAGTTTACAATCACACCAGCAATGGAGGAGTGTTCTTCTTTCTCCACATCCTTGCCAACATCTGCTGTCACCTGAGTTTTTGATCTTAGCCATTCTGACTGGTGTGAGGTGGAATCTCAGGGTTGTTTTGATTTGTATTTCCCTGATGACTAAGGATATTGAACATTTCTTTTTTTTTCATATTTTATTTACATTTCAAATTTTTCCCCCTTTCCAGATCTCCCCTTTGGAACCTCCCCATTCCCTCTGCCCTCCCCCTGCCTCTATGGGGATATTCTCCAACCCACCTCCCCACCCCACCCCCCACCCACTCTCGTCTTCCCTCCTTGACATTCTCCTATACTGGGGGATCTAACACCCTCAGGCCCAAGGGCCTCTCCTCCCCCTGACGGGTAACAAGACCCTCCTCTGCAGTCTTTGTGGCCAGCACTATGGGTCCCTCCATGTGTATTCTTTAGTTGGTGGATCAGTCTCCAGAAGTATGGGGGGTCAGGCCAGTTGCCAGTGTTGCTACCTCCCTAGGGCTGCACAATCCCTCAGCTCCTTCAGTCCTTTCTCCAAGCCCTCCATCTGGGACCTCGTACTCAGTACTACTGTTCCTGCAAAGTGACTCTTGGGTATTTCAAACTTTTAGGCTAATAACCACTTAACAGTGAGTACATACCATGTTCATTCTTTTGTGACTGCGTTACCTGGCTCAGAATGATGTTTTCAAGATCCATCCATTTGTCTACAAATTTCATGAAGTCATTGTTTTTAATAGCTGAGTAGTATTCCATTGTGTAAATGTACCACATTTTCTGTATCCATTCCTCTGTGGAGGGACATCTGGGTTGTTTCCAGCTTCTGGCTATTATAAATATGGCTGCTATGAACATAGTGGAACATGCGTTTTTATTACATGTTGGAGCATCTTCTGGGTATATGCCCAGGAGTGGAATAGCTAGGTCCTCAGGTAGTATTATGTCCAATTTTCTGAGGGTCCCCCAAACTGATTTCTAGAGAGGTTGTATCAATTTGCATTCCCACCAGCAATGGAGGTGTGTTCCTCTTTCTCCACATCCTCGCCAACATCTGCTGTCACCTGAGTTTTTGAACTTAGCCATTCTGACTGGTGTGAGGTGGAATCTCAGGGTTGTTTTGATTTGCATTTCCCTGATGACTAAGGATGTTGAACATTTCTTTAGGTGCTTCTCGGCCATTCGAGTTTCCTCAGTTGAGAATTCTCTGTTTAGCTCACTTCCCCATTTTTTGATAGGGTTATGTTATTTGTATCACTGGAGTCTAGCTTCTTGAGTTCTTTGTATACATTGGATATCAGCCCTCTATCAGATGAAGGATTGGTAAAGAACTTTTCCCAATCTGTAGGTTGCTGTTTTGCCCTAATGACAGTGTCCTTTGCCTTACAGGAGCTTTGTAATTTTATGAGGTCCCATCTGTCAATTCTTGACCTTAGAGCACAAGCCATTGGTGTTCTGTTCAAGAACATTTACCCTGTGCCCAAGTGTTCGAGACTCTTCCCTACTTTCTCTTCTATTAGATTCAGTGTATTTGGTTTTATGTGAAGGTCCATGATCCACTTGTTGACCGCCAGTTGAACCAGCACCATTTGTTGAAGATGCTGTCTTTTTTCCACTGGATGGTTTTAGCTCCTTTGTCAAAGATCAAGTGACCATAAGTGTGTGGGTTCATTTCTGGGTCTTTGATTCTATTCCATTGATCTACTTGCCTGTCACTGTACCAGTACCATGCAGTTTTTATCACTACTGCTCTGAAGTACAGCTTGAGGTCAGGGAGGCTGATTCCCCCAGAAGTTCGTTTATTGTTGAGAATAGTTTTTGCTATCCTGGGTTTTTCGTTATTCCAAATGAATTTGAGAATTGCACTTTCTAAATCTATGAAGAATTGAGTTGGGATTTTGATGGGGATTGCATTGAATCTGTAGATTACTTTTGGTAAGATGGCCATTTTAACTATATTAATCCTGAAAATACAACACCCCTTCATGTCAAAATTAGGGAAATGACACCCTTCACAATTGTCACAAACAATAAAAAGTATCTTGGTGTGACTCTAACCAAACAAGTGAAAGACCTGTATGACAAGAACTTCAAGTTTCTGAAGAAATGAAATCGAAGAAGACCTCAGAAGATGGAAAGATCTCCTTTCTCTTTTTAACTAGTTTCTCTTCTACTTTCATGTCTTTGGGGGGGGGTTGTTTTGTTTTCTTTAATTAACCAATGAGCTTAATTAAGGGTTACTTACAGGATCATAGGCAACTTCCCAGTGGCTACCCTGAAGAAATGTTACTCTCTCCTAGTACCCATTCACTGCCTCTAGATCCTCCAGAAGGGGTACAGCCCTGTGGGCCAAAAGACATTTGAAATGTAAATAAAATATGAAAATTTAACAAAAAAAGGGGAGAGGAGAAAAAAAAAAGACAATCTGTTTTAAACAGCTAAACAATGTGATATGAAAGGTTTATGATCCTATGGTTCTTCTATTATCCTGCACAAGTATCTAGTATATTGGTGGTAATAAGGATTGTGCCTAATTTTATATGAGTCACTAAAGTGGCAATATTGCCATATAAAGCACAAAGCAAATGATCTAATTAATTCCTTTTTTTGCCATATTTAATGAGGTAAGACTATTTGGAGAAGATGTGCCAAAAATGCTTACATTTGAAACTGAGCTGTCTAACAGTGACAATTGTCAGGGTCCAGAAAGTTAAGAATTGTTCAAGAAACGTAAACATCAAAGTGATGTGTTATATAGCTTATGCCCTAAAGAATGATTTTTTTTCTATTTTATTTTTTCTATGCAAGTTCTCACTATATGACTATACTAGCTCAGTTATGTCCTGTTAAATTTCATTTTTTCTAAGAGAACTAAATTTCAGGTTTATTCAGTTTCATTCTTGATTTATATATCATTTTTAAATCTGGTCATCTGGTACCTGAGCTTCCCCAGCAACAGAGAGTCTGCCAACCATGACATATACATTGACATGTAAGACTTTTAGGTAATACTCAGATTGCACGATTTGTCATCAGAAAATGATGAAGACTCATACATAGTACAGTAGTCTGTATATACAAGGGCTCTTTCCAGCTCTTTCCCCTACCATGATACCTATAGAACATAGAAGTATGCAGTGAATGATGGGGTACACCAAGAAGGCAGCCAGTGGCCAAAAGAGAACGGCCTGTGATTCTGACTTTCCTGGACCATAACAAGTTATCTTGAAATCTGAGGAAGCTACAAATAATTAAGCCTAAGTGAATCCTGTCTGAAAAGCCTTCAGAATAGTATGAGTGATAACTGACACTATTCATCAATGAAAAGATACTACTAAATATTAAGTGCCATATAAAAAGGCATGAAAGTCTTTATTTTAGAAATTCACCTCGTCGATGATTTAAAGGTCTTCTTGGCTTTTAAATAGTAATCATTTTAGTTTTATTTCCTGTTGGCATGATTAAACCCCCCTGATAAGAGCAGCTTAAAAGAGGAAGGGTGTATTTGGCTCATAGTTTATAATTGCAGGCAAGGCAGTTCCTGCAAAGCAGCAGGAACTTGACACAGCTAGTCATAATACATCCACAGTAAATAGCAGAGAGCCATGAATTAATACCTACACATTACTTCTCACCATGATTTCTCTACTCTTAAATGACCCACGATCTTCTACCCAGGGAATGGTGTCACCCATAATCTTCCCATTAATCTAGACATGCTTACAGACATGCTCACAGGCTAACCCAATCTAGACCATTTCTTAAGAACCTTCCTTTTCAGGTGATTCTAGAGTATGTGAAATTAGCAATTAAAACTAAACGTCATTGTAGGAAACGTATAGTTATCCATAAGGTGACCATTTTATTTTGGTTTTAGAAACTGTTTTTATAGGGGTGTGGATGTAGCTCAATGATAGAGTACTCAGCATATGCAAGGCACTGATTTCAGTCCTCAGCACTATAAAAATATTTTATCTGTTTTATAATGATTGAAAGTAATTACAGAAATGTTTAAAATTAAAAATAAAAGTTTCTAATAATCTCACAGCCAGAAATCATCAGTGTTCTGATAATTTTTGAGTCAAAATTCTTCATAACTTTTTTCACAATGTTGGTGAATCAAAACTAGAGACCAGCACATGCTAAGGAATCACACTATCCCTGAGCTCGACCCACAGCCCGAGAATATTTGTTTCTTACAAAAGAGGGATTACATTATATCTGTAAATTGTTAGCTTATATTTTTATTACTGTAAATAAAAGAAGTCATGGCACCTCTTCATGGTAGCACCACAAATATATTGTAGTCTTTCTATGATTCCTATACGTAGGAATCAGTTGCTGTAGATACAGTAGTTAAGACAATTATACTCATGCCTTCATGGACCTTCCAGTTAAATGATGGGGCAGATACTAAATATTTAATTATGCACAAAAGTGCAGCTATATTTCTGATTTCTGTCAAAGAAAACTGTAAGGTGCTATTGAAGTGTACAGCAAGAAAACATGTTTTGGTTCAAGAAAGCCCTTTTTAAGAGACGATTAGCCTGGCAGTGTTGGTGCACGCCTTTAATCCCAGCACTAGGGAGGCAGAAGTAGGTGGATTTCTGAGGCCAGCCTGGTCTACAGAGTGAGTTCCAGGACAGCCAGGGCTACACAGAGAAACCTTGTCTCGAAAAACAAACAAACAAAAAACAAAAACAACAACAACAAAAAAAGAGCTGATTATTTGATCTGAAACCTAAAAGGTAAATAGAAATTAGTAATCAGTGCTGGAGTGTTCAAGTCAGAAATAAACACATGTGCAAAGACTATAGGGTGAATAAGAGCTTGGCAATTCAAAGAACAGGGATTTGTTTTAGTATATTTTATACCAGCATTTATTTATCCATTTTGGTCTTGATGCACATATCTACTTTTTAATTGAAAATATAATAATAATTAGATGATGTTTTTGGAAGCTTTTGATAATTGTGTTACTTTGTGTTTGGGAGTGTCTATTGGGAAAGCTCAGCCTAATTTTATTACAATGTATACACAAATGAAAGAAAAAACACAAGAGATCATCTTAGACTTCCCAGGTATTCTATTTTGTAGATAAATGACTTTTTTTTACCCTTCCTTTTTGTTGGTAAACATATATTCTTAGAGACAAGTCTCTAAAGTAGTCTTCTCATGATTATTTACCTGCATATTTGTTGCTTCTCCACAAGCTCTTCAAATTAGATTATGTGGGGTAGGGCCAACAGATCTGCTTAAACATGACCATCTCCACCCCACCACGGCCAGTCAATTATTATTCACACTTGAAAGGTGTGGGGCTAGAATGTATGATGACTCTTAGCTGGGAGAAATCATGTTCATGTTTATTTTCTCTGAAGGATAGTGACTTGCATGTGTTCATTCCATAAAACAAGAAAACTGGAAACTTGAATACCTACTATTAATGTTTTAAAAGATAGCTCTTAAGTCTGTGGGTAGTTCCTGTGGCACAGTTGTGACAGTATACTTTTGTGTGTTTTCTTCAGGACTCAACTAAAGAAATTCCTTGGAAAATCAGTAAAGAGAGCAAAGCATCTTGCTGAGGAATATGGTGAACGTGCTATAAATAAAGTTAAAAGTGTAAGAGATGAAGGTCAGTAAAATAAGGATGTTTCAACTGAATACTCCATTAATGTATATATTCTAAATTTAGCTTGTCGTTTATAAGAAGCACTCTATATCAATGAATATAATAAACTTTTACAGCCACGAGTCACTTAATTTTATGAATATGAAGAATGATAATGTATATGTTTGAAGTATGAATTAGCTCAATAGTTTTGTGATTATAACAACCTTGAATGATTTATTGTACAGTGATTAGGTGAAAATTGATTTTGTCAGACTTTTTGGCTTTTAAAACTTTTTAAGGGACTAGAGAAATGTCTTAGTGGTTAGGAGCACTGGCTGCTCTTCCAGAAAACACATGTTAAATTTCCCAGTATTCACATGGCAGCCTAGAGCTGTGTCTAACTCTAGTTTTAAGGGGTCTGACATGCTCTTCTGAGTTCCACAGGCACCAAGCACATACTTAATGCATAGACATTGACTATTCATGCATACAAAACACTCATACCCATACAAATAAACAAAATTTTTAAAATGTTATTTTAATTAGGTAAACTTGGGTTAGGCAATTGTTTTATTGGATAAAAGCCCTTGCCATGTATGGTGGTTTGACTATGCTTGGCCCATAGGGAGTGGCACTGTTAGGAGGTGTGGCCTTGTTGGAGGAAGTGTGTCACTGTGGGTGTCACTGTGGGGGTGGGCTTTGAGACCCTTATCTTAGCTTCCTGGAAACCAGTCTTCTCCTGTTTGCCTTCTGAACAAGCTGTAGAATTCCCAACTCCTTCTCCAGCACCATATCTGCCTGGATGCTGTTATGCTTCCTGCCGTGATGATAATGGACTGAACCTCTGAACCTGTAAGCCAGCCCCAGTTAAATGTTGTCCTTATAAGAGTTGCCTTGATCTTGGTGTCTCTTCTCAGCAATGGAAACCTAACTAAGACAGAATTTGGTACCAGGAATGGGATATTGCTATGATAGGCCTGACCATACTTTTTTTTGGAAGATTGTGGATTTGGGGACTTTAGATTTAGAAAGCAGTGGAATGCTTTAAGTGGGACTTAAGGGGCTATCCTAGTAGGACTATGGAAGACTTTGCTGCTGAGGGTGATTTGAACTGTGGAAGCCTGGCTCTAGAGGTTTCAAAGGAGACGAATTTTAGTATGTGGCCAAGAGCTTATTCTTGTGACATTTTGGTGACGAATGTGGCTGCTTCTTGCCCTTGTCAACAGAATCTGCCTGAGGCTAAGGTGAGGAAAGTAAAATTAATTGTACTGACATAGGAGGACTGAAAACAACCCACTTTATACTGTTTGCTCTGTTTTACTCTCATAATGAACATCTTGATGAAGTATAGCAAGCTTAAAAAGAAAAAATACAAAATGTGTCAATGGTAAAAAGGCACAAAGAAGTACAGTGGAGTTGAGTCCTGTGTTCTAGAAGATAAACAGATAAAGGAGTGGTAACTTTGAGGCAAAATCCCTCCCAACTAAGCTTAGGTCCAGGCATGGTAGTGCATGCCTTTATCCCAGCACTCAGGAGACAGAGCCATGCAGATATCTGAGTTCAAGGTCAATCTGCAGAGCAAGTTCCAGCCAAGTTTAGGCAGTGAAGGAGTTGGAAAACCGAAAGTTGGTGATAATGTAATAGAGCAAAGGGACCATGTTCTAATAGAACAAAGAGGCCATGTTCCAGCCCCAGCAAGCAGCAGAACTCAGCAGCTCCGGCCATGTGGTTCTAGCTTTATAGTCAAAAGGGGGAGACTACTGGGACAATTAATACTGGCTAGCTGGAGCTAAAAAACTAGGGGTGATTAAGGAGAGACCATCATCACTGAGGTGAAATCTGGGGAGTATTTTTTGAGAGCATAAAGAAGACATGTTCCAGAGATAGCCAAGGTTGTACCTTGTGCTGCAGCTGTACATGGTAATGTGTAAGAGTCACCCAGGTGGTACTGGTTTAGAAGGCATGAAGGGATCATGGAGAGCAGCTGAGGCTTTACACTGTGAGAGGCCACAGAAGGCATTGGTGAAGGTGCAGCTTCAATTGTAGTTGATGGCCCAGGACTGAAGGGTTTATGCAAAGAAGTTGAAGTTTGGCACCATGATGGAAGCCTATGAAAGACTATTGGTAAAGTCTAGTTGGAATGGAAAACTCTAGCATATTGGAAGATGCCAGTACCATGGGATGACCGCTAAGAACAGTAGCAGTAGCAGCAGCAGCAGCGCAGCTGCAGCAGTGGAGTCAGTCAGAGCCTAAGACTGCTACAGAGGGCAGAGCTAGAGAAGTGACCCAAGCCCTTTGGAGGAGCCCAGAAGATCGTGCATGGACCTGAGACATTGGAATGAGAAGCTGTAAAGTTGAAGTTGCCTTGGATATCCCAAAATGTTAGAGTTGTCAGTGCCTTGAGATACCTAATGAGGAAAGCTGCTAATATGGAGTTGAACCAGCCCAAGAGAATGAAGTGTGTTGAAGTCATAAAAGTTGAAAGGAATTGGAGATCTGAAGAGCACTTTGACATCAGACACGGAGATGTAAAGTTTGGAGTTTGCCCAGCTGGATTTTGCTCCTGTTTGGTCCATTATTTCCTCACAATGACATTTTAGAATGGTAATGCATATCCTATATGATGTTTGAGGTATGTGATCTGTGTTTTGATTTTGAGTTTTTAGGGGATTGCAGTTGGATTGCACAAATCTCAGAAGAGACTTTGAACTTTGAACTTTTAAATATTGTTGAAACTGTGATAGACTATGGGGATTTTTGAAACTCAACTAAATGTATTTTTCATTATGCTATGGCTAGGGATTGCTCCCATAGACTCATGTCTTTGAACAAGCTTGTGGAGACTTGGGAGTAGAATGTGGTGGTTTGAATATACTTGGTTCATAGGGAGTGGCACTGTTAGAAGGTGTGGCCTTGTTGGAGGAAATGTGTCACCATGAGGGTGGGATTTGAGATCCTCCTCCTAGCTGCCTGGAAGCCAATGTTCTGTTTGCCTTTGGAACAAGCTATAGAACTCCCAGCTCCTTCTCCAGCACCCTGTCTGCTTGGATGCTGCAGTGCTTCCTCCCTTGATGATAATGGATTGAACCTCTAAACCTGTAAACTATCCCCAGTTTAAACGTTGTCCCTTATAAGAGTTGCCTTGGCCATGGCATCTCTTCTTAGCAATGGAAACCCTAAGACACCATAAAAGACTGATGGGTGCCTTGGAATTCACTCAAAAGCTAAACGCTGTAGTGTGCACCTCTAATGCCAGCATTTTTATGATGATATAGGAGATAGAGAAAGGAGACTTGTTCTCAGGTTCCCAGGCTGACTACTCTACAGTATGTAGCAGAACAACAGAAGAAACAGCAACAACAACAAAACAAGAGAAACCCTGCTTCAAAAAAGATGTAAGACTATAACCACTCTCAAATAAATGTCCTCTGATTTCTTGTGATTTGGCATGTGTATGCACCCATGTACACACACACACACATGCACACATACACATCTGTGTATGCATGTACACATACATAAAACATAACTGGGGGACAGCAAGATTGCTCAGTGGGTAAAAGACCCTTAGGCCTGAGGGTGTTAGTTGCCCCAGTATAGGGGAATGCTAGGGATGGAAGACAGGAGTAGGTGGGTGGGTGGGGGTGCACCCTCATAGAGGCTGGGGGAGGAGGAATGAAATAAGGGGTTTCCAAAGGGGAAAACATTTGAAATGTATATAAAGTAAATATGAAGAAGAAGAAGAAGAAGAAGAAGAAGAAGAAGAAGAAGAAGAAGAAGAAGAAGAAGAAGAAGAAGAAACCTGCTGCCAAGCCCAACAACTAGATTTCAGTTCATATAATGTATATGACAGAAGGGTAGAACAGACTCCATATGCACCTCATTAGCATGTACATGTACACAATGAATAATGTAAAAATAGACTTTCTTAATTTGCAGAGATCATATCCCACTGTGTATTTGTCTTTATTATACTCATTTGCTTTATTAATAAGTATATTTATTGCTTATACTCTGCCAGATAATATTCTAAGAATTAGCATGAATTAATTAATTTACTCATAAGAACTCAATGAAGTAAGTATCATCATTATCATCATTTTATAGATGAGAAAACTTGAGAGGTATAGACAGATTGAGTAACTTCTCTATGGTCATCCAGATTATAAATAATAGCTAGACTCGATTTCTAACCAATGTTGCATCAGACTTCATTTTCTTAACCAGTATGTTCTACAGTAATAGACAAATATTGCTTCCTTATTTACTAACAGTATGCTTGATGATCAATATATTTGAAACTATGATTGTAACTAGATATGTATTGACCATTAATTATTTTCATTGCTTTATCTTCAGTGTTTCATACTGATCAAGATGACCCTTCATCAAGTGACGATGAAGGAATGCCATATACAAGACCAGTAAAATTCAAGGCAGCACATGGTTTCAAAGGACCTTATGATTTTGATCAGATCAAAGTGGTGCAAGATCTTAGTGGCGAACACATGGTAGGTGACTGTTTCATTTTTCATGACTGGAAGAGTATTTTTTGAGGCTTCTGTTTAACTTATCTTTACCAATGTATGTACTTCTACTAATCGGACTCAAGAACAGTAAATTTATATTAATATATTTAAATTAAGATTTTGTCTCTAAAATATTGTTTAAGAAATAACATTTTAGACTGAGTGAACTTGCTCAGACCTATAATCCCAGCATATAGAAGGCTGAGGTGGGAAGATGACAATGTCAAGGCCAGCCTGTGCTGCATAGGGTAACCCAATCTCAAAATAAAAGTGAGCTTTAGAATAAATGAATTCTAGGTTATAAAACTGAGAAAACTATGCAGAGGGACCAAACATTAAAGCACTGAAATTAGAAAGTGGTCTGTCACTTTTTAAAAAATTTAAATATTCCCAGCCATAATTTAAATAAATATTTTAGGGCAAGGACTATGTAGAGCATTTGTACAGCATACATACATAAAGCCCTGCTTTCAATCCATATAACCTTAATGTAAAAAATATTCAGAATCCCAAAGTGTTTTCTACAGTAAAATGTTCTGCCAAGACACAGATAGGTAAAGGTTTACATTCTTTCAGATTTCTGAAGTACCAGACTCGGCATGTGGCTTGCTGATCGAGTGCTTTCTTCATATTGATGAGACTCTGGTTTGATCCCTGACACTGCAAAGAAAAGAAGTAAAGCCTACTAATATAGACAAAAGTACTCAGATTATATTGCAGTTAGCTTCTCCAAATCTAGAACTACAAGGAAGATAGCAATCAAATTCAAATCTAGGTAAAGTATGCTGAGCCCTTGATCAGGGAATCAATTAAAGCCTAAGCTTGCCCTAACTATAAAGTAACTATGCATTAAATATTTTAATTATTTACAACGTTTTCATTTTGGAATTTATTTAATCTTTTTATATTATATTGAGCCTACATTTATTTCCTACTGAAGTAAAATATATCAGGGTAAAAGGGATAATTTTTTTTGCTGTATTTGACTTTTATGGAAATGAATGCTATTTAAGTAAATTAAGTATCAATTCTAACTTTGATAATCTTTCTACTCTGAGAATCTATAGACAGATAATCTTTTTATTACACCTAAATGTGTTATGATTTTGTTAGATTAGGATTCGATCTTTCTATATTAAAGATCCCCCCATTCTTTAACACTTTTCTGAACATATAGTTCTCACATGTTTTCAGTTTCTACAGAATCTATCCGTATATTGTAAAGAGAAAAGCAAGTAAGATCATACTATGTTTAGTTACTCCAAAGGGGTTCATACCAGGGTTGCCACAGCTAGGGCATGCTTTATTCTCCTGATAGGACTTGTTGGTGACAAGTGAGGGCTTTCTTTTACCTTTTCAGGTTTATTTAAGGGACTGAGATTTCTAAGCTCTGGTTTGTGCTTTTCTAAACAGCATTGCTGGCCACCTAGGAGCTCTCAGAAATGGCACCTAAAGTTTCCCTCCAACCTCTATGCACATCTTCACATACATGCATATATGCAGCCAAAGATACTCCTCATTTTTATTAATATGTGACATAGCTCAGGATTTTTAAATTTGTTAGGTTAAACTACGGGAAATTATAGTGGTCCTAACAGAGCTTTCTTCTGAAAGCTATCCTTTGTGGTAGTGTAGCACCAGAGCACCTGTGGCCATAAGTTGTGTTAGGGAAGTGAGTTTAGTCTTACTATGTATAATGTTGCATAATTTCAAAGGTTGGGTTAAAGTAATGTCTCTTAAGCTTGTAAAGTCATTTTGAACTTTCTGTTTTCATAGGGAGCTGTTTGGACCATGAAATTTTCTCACTGTGGCCGATTGCTTGCCTCAGCTGGACAAGACAATATAGTGAGAATATGGGCTTTAAAAAATGCTTTTGACTATTTCAACAATATGCGAATGAAATACAATACTGAAGGTATTTTTTTTCTCTCTTTTTTTTGTTTTTTTTTTTGTTTTTGTTGTTTGTTTGTTTTTTTTGTTTTTCTAGACAAGGTTTCTCTGTGTAGCTCTGACTCGAACTCAGAGATCCACCTGCCTCTGCTTCCGAAGTGCTGGGATTAAAGATGTGTGACACCATGCCCAGCTTATTTTTCATTTCTTTAAATACCTAAGTAAATCTGGAATTTTTGTGTTTTAGATGCAGTATAGGTTGAGCCTTCTTAGTTCCCAAATCCTGCATTATAATCTGAAACTCATACACTAAGGGAATGCTCAAGGTTTTCTAATTTTATTTTCAGATTAGAAATGTTGAATTCATAAAGACTATGTAGTTACTTAAAAGTCCAACATGCTCCAGAATCTAATAAAGACTATTCAAATGTATTGCTTTTCTTAACTGGCAAGTTACTCATTTGTAATAACTACTAATCCTAATACCCAGTATTTACTCAGCATCATGCTGTGCACTTATAATCTTGACCCTCTGCAAGGCTATAGTAAAAAGGTCAAGAATTCAAGGCTGACCAGGCTTATACAGCAAGAGTATTTCAAAAAATAAGGCAAAAATCAATAGCAAAAAAAAAAAAATCTAGAACTAATAAAAAGAATACCACAAAGCTTTGATTTATATTTTTTCAAGTATAGCATGCAATTTTATCAACCACTTAGAATTCCATGGATTCCCTTGGCAAGGTTCAGTTCTATTCTAAATTAAAATGAAAGATCAAATTAAACTAGAAAAAGAATAAGAGCACTCACTAAGTTAAGGAAGATTAAGAAAATAGCCATGAAAAGTAAGTTAAGTGTACTGATATATCAATGGACATATAAAAACTGTTAACTCCCAATGAAAAACTTCCAAATATTACAGATTTATGATAAACACCAAGTATACTTAAACAAAAATATCCTCGTCCTGTGATGATTTAGGAAATAATGAAAAAAATTAAGTAATTAGAGACTTTAATTTTATAGGTTTATATGTAGTTTTTAATGCAACAAACTTTATCCACCAATCATTTCTTCCCAGTCATCTAAGAAGTTAAGAAATGGGAGAAAGGAAAATAGAGTTAACCATTGATAAGAATATAGAGTACAATCAAAGCATCAATTTAAGGACCATAAAAGCTTCTAGAGATTCAGTCAGTCAGCTAGTTAGACCCTATGTTTGATTTGTTTGGAGATTTCTTGGTACTAGAAATTGAACCTAGGTTTTTAAGACAACAGGCATCTGTCATTAAGTTTTATCATTAAGCTATATTCTTATTTCAATTTGCCTCCCATTTAAAAAGAAAAATTATGTGACAGTGCCTCACTGTATTGCCCAGTGTGGCCTTGAACTCTCTTTGTAGGTCAGGCAGGCCTTGATCTTCTTGCCTCAGCCTCAGGAGTATTTGAGATAATGAGGCTGCACCACCAGTTCTGGGGACCTTATATTCTTAGAAAACCTTTGTGACTTTCTCTAACATATGTTATAATATATCATTGAAGATGGTGATGCGTTTAACAAGACAAAGTTATAGGGTGAGTGATTGAGATTTTCTGGTTCTCCCTGGTCATTTTTTTCTTGTTCTACCTGAGGCAAAAAGCATATTTCAGTTGCCATTGAGACCTAACCTCAGCTCAGACCATTTCTTGGGCTTGTTTTGTCTCCCCTTGCTTTTTGTAATGAGTAAGAATGTATTTACTATGAATAACATGTATTAAATGATATTTTGTTTACTGACTTAGGAAACTGTTTAAGCCGTTTTATTAAGATTGTTCAAAATGATAAAGACAAGTATGTGGGTGCTTGTATGGTTATAGTTTGCATTTAGAAAATGTGTTTTTCTGTAGTATTATATTCTATGACTATCATTATTTCAGAGTATTTCTTGTTGGTAGATGAGTACATATACACATATGCTTTTTAATAATTACTATGTTGTTTTTAGGACGAGTGTCGCCTTCACCGTCTCAGGAAAGTCTAAGTTCATCAAAATCTGAAACAGACACGGGGGTATGTTCACATTTTTTAGTTACTATTATAAAATTCTATCATTTATTCGATGTCCTAAAATTATTTTCAATTATTAAAAAATTTTGTCAAGGCATTTAATTAAAATGAACATGTAATAGTAAAAATGTTTCACTTGTTAGTATTCCCAAGTGAGAAATTCTTACGTTTTAAGACTGCCAAATGGTGAATAATAGTATGCAAGGTACTGATGTACTGATGCATACTTAAATAAAACAGAATCACTTTTCCCCAGTTTGGGTTTAATATTTTAAAAATAATAATAATTATGCCATTTTATAGTTACAGTTAAATTCTTGTGGTGTCTCTTTAGTACCTCCAGGAAAAAAAGGTACTTCCTAATATGCCTCTTCCTGCCTTTCTAACTCAGTTCTAATATTCTGGTGTCTGTGACTTCTAATTTCCATGCTGGTCTATATCCTAAAGATTCTCTCATGTTGATTCTTTCCTCATATTTTTGCTTTGTCCAGAATGCCCTTTCTGGAGTCAGCTCAAATATCTTATGTTCTCTTATTAGTTTCCCTAAATCCAGCAGGTAAAATTATCGCTCATGTGATTTTATAATGTGTCATGTATCTTTTTGTATCTATATTGCTTACCTATCTTCCTTTTCAGTTTGTTTTTCTATTTAGGTTTTGGACTAATCCTGTATATCTTACTCCAGGCTGACTATAGTAGGCATGAAGTCAACACTGAATTCCTGCCTCTCTGCTTTTATTTTAAGTTTTTTCTGTTATCTGGACCCTTCCGGTCTCTCTTCTTTTCATTCAGACTATGTCCATTTTTCATGCTTTACTTTTTCTATAAAGTCTTCACTCACCAATGTATGGTGACAATTTTAACTGCGTTGCTTTGAGGGAAAGAGTCTGTTTATTTATTGATTTAATTTATTATAAAACTTTTAGGTTTTTATTGCATCTAAAAGCAGCCTATTAGACTGTCTTGTATATATTTTGCAATTTATAGATTCATAACTATTTCTGTCAATACCCCACCTCTGATCTCTAAGTATAACTAAAATGTTGAGTGCAAGACATTATAAATGAGAACTATTAAACTTTCTTAGTAGAAAAGTTAGTCATTTTTCTACACTATTTGATTATTTTTTTCTTCTGAAATACTTGAGTAATTTATCATTTTTGTGTAAAGGTCATTTATTTGATATTGCTCTGATTCCTCTGAGTCTTTCTCAAAACAGCTGAATGAAGGCTGTTTCATGGCTTTTGGAATTATGTAAGGTAACTTTAGATACAGTGGAACACAATAAACACTGTAGAGATCATTTTCATAGGCATTTTGTCTGGCTCATGGCAGTGGTTTCTTACTCCTTCTGAAGTGCTTTCATGTTTTTTTTTCTTCATGTGAAATAGAGTATAATAGAACCTTCTGTACAGTTGAGCAGAGGGTGATGAGCCAAGGGCACTCATCTACTCTCTGTCAGCATTCCAAAGCCTAGAATTCTGACTCCTCTGGATGTTGTCTTGTTTCTCAAAAGTTAGCTCAGAAAGTGTAGGGGAGGTGTGTGCATAGCTTGGCTTGCTCTATTGTGTAAAGGCTTAAAAACTTGTAGAGCTGGCTCTAGCATGGACTTTTAGCATTCTCAGTTTGGACTCCCTAGTTGGACAAGAGTGTAATATGCAATTCTGGGTAAAATTTCTTCTTAATGCGATAATTGTAAGTATGCTTTTTTAAACCTAGAGCTTCATGTTTTGGGGGTAAATTTTTGTTTAATATACTTAATTAATTGGTAGATTGTCAGTGAGTATTAATAACACTTAACTACTATTTAAAACAGCCTAGAATTGCTGCTGGGGGAAATGTGTTTACAGGATAACGAAAAATAAATAACTATTTAGCAGGAAGTTAGATTTATGTAAGGGACGAGACTGTTAATGTTATGTCTTTTATCACGGCTCTCTAGTCTGGAAGTAAAATTTTGGGAACAAGTTTTTATCTAGAAGTGATTGGTAAAAACTCTGGAACTCAGTGTTCTAGTCTGCTTGCATAGTTCCTATGAAGATGTTTTAATAAATTTTTAAAGTTTTATATAGGGCTAGAGCCCTAGTCTAACATGCATGAGGTCCGGATGTCATCTCCAGCACCAAAAACCAAGTTCCAATATAAACAAGTAATACTCACAGCTTATTTCTATCCCTTGGCTACTGTCCTAGTTCAAGCCCTCATTTTACCTACATTTTAAAAGTTTGATGATTTCTATTATTAAAATACAATTAATTACATCATTTCCCCCCTTTCCTCATCACCCCCACACAGAGTTTCTTCTCAAATTCTTTAACTGTTATTCTCTCTCTCATACTTTTATTCTCTCTGTATCTCTGTCTCTCTCTCTCTCTCTCTCTCTCTCTCTCTCTCTCTCTCTCTCTCTCACACACACACACACACACACACACACAGAGGGACATAAGTATATTAATATAACCTGCTGAGACTGGTTAGTGTTGTTTATGTGTACATGAATTCAGGGTTGAGCACTTGATATTGTATAAGCAACTAGTGAGACTCATCCTGTGGGGAAAGACTATTTCTCCCTCTCTAAGCATTATTAGTTACCTGTAGTTGTTTGTCCTAGGGTGGGGTCCCATGACGTTTCCCTGTTCCTCATTGCAGGGTTTTTGGTGTTGTCTTTGTTCCAGTCTTATTTAGGCAGCCCTATAGTAGTAGTATCATAGATTGAAGCATCTCTGTCATTTCTAGACAATACAATCTCACAGCAGATATCCTGATCCTCTGGCTCTTAAAATCTTTCTGCTCCTATTTCCTCCATGTTCCTTATGACTTTTTAATGATAACATTTTTTAAAAAATTATTTTTCAAGTAGAGATTCTCAAGGCTCATTCTCGTTTTGACAACTAACATTTATGTTCGGATAGATGGCTGAGATGTTAAAGGCTAGCCTCACAACCAAAAGATATAAGGTCCCTAAGTCTTAGGTGTAGGAGTTGTGTTTTAAATATAGCTAATGGTGCTAGGCACCCTATGATTAGTTTGTTATGACCAGTTGTGATTTTCTGTAATGGTCTCTACTTTTTGCAAATAGAAGATTCTTTGATGAGGGCTGAGAGCCACACTTATCTATGGATATAAGAATAAGTATTTAGAATGCAGTTAGAAATTATGCTGGTTTAGTAGTAGTAGGTTCTGTTGTTGACTATAGTATGTTCTCTTCTAAGATCCATAATCTCACTAGCTGTGGGTACTTGGCTCTGTTTCTAATACCAGACATGAGTTCCCTCTTGTCCTTTAATCCAGTTACAGTTGTTGGTTACTGCAAAGATATTAATGTCACTGTTACAGTCTTAGGGATATCCCATACTGCTTATTGTGGTTCATAGGCTTCACAGCTGGGTAGAAATATTGATTGCTTGTCTCCCTTGGCAGCTTGGATAGCACTTTCCTAAACTATGAAAGTTAGTCCTCAGGGAGGAGACTCCCAGGTCAAACCCAGCTCTGATCTTTGAAGATCTGTATTGAAGTCAGACCTGCATTCTTAAACTTATTATTATTCCTGCCCACACTTGCTCCATCCAGATAGTCTTTGACATTGTTCACAGTTTCTCTAAAGCTCAAGTCAGATCTTGTTACTTTTTCCTTTTCAGAATTCCGTATTGGTTCTCCATGGCCTTATACCACCTAGAATTTTGAGCTATACATGTAAGATCTTGTGAGGTGGTCTCAAAAATACCTGTTTACCCTAATATCATTTTATAGTTCCATGAACTTTTATCTCTGCCCTCATCCTAACCATTCTTCCCTAAATATATATAGGCTTAGCTGGAACTCTGTATTGTCTTCCATGCTGTATGCTCTGAAGCAGTTGAGGTAAATCTGGACTTACAAGATAGCTAACTTATATTCTACCTTAATTCTCTTGTTTACAGGCGGCTATGTGGCCTTCTAATATGTTATTTTAACCTCTTGGACCTGGAGGATTTTTTCTTAATGTATTTATATTCATAGTGTTAATAACTATTTCAAAGATTTCCTAGCTAGGATTCATTCTGATGATAAATACATATAGCGTGCAATAACCAATTTTGGTGTGCATGTATGGCATTATTTTCTATCTACTTCTGTAAGATAACAGAAGCCTAACTTTAAAATGGCTTAAATAATGAAGAAGTGAGTCAAGAGGTGAGGCTTCTCGGGGTTAGTTAGCTTAGTAGTAGCACCAGGGAAACAGAGTCCCATCAACTTTCTCCTTTTTACTCTATTTTTTCTTGGGTCCTTCCATACCGTATGGTCCTAAGAAGGCAGCTAGTGTCTAACATCACATGGAGATGTTCAAAGACAAGAAAAATGGGAAAGTCTCTTAAGTGAGCTCTCTTGAACACACACTATGGCTAACCTAGTGTTCCTTGGGAAATGGGGTGAGCTAATCTTAAATTAGTTCAACCTAGTCATGACTCACCCTCTTAAGCTAGTTCTACTTCTGGAGAAGTAGAAGCTAAGAAAAAACAAAGAAAGGGGTTCTTTTAGACATGGAAAAGAGTATGGCAGGGTCTATTGCCTCAGAAATGATTCTAGTTTATCATTGCATGGAGAGAAAGAAAGGTAGTAAGTAATAAATCAGCATAAATAGGGAAGTCTGCTTTGGTTGGCTTGAGATTACAGTGGGCATCATACAAATTTATGAGAGAATGGGTGGGTGGGAAAAGTCTGAAGTTCTTGTTCTGATAGCATTCCATCTGAATTTTAAAGTTTGTTTTATGTCTAACTAGGTATGTAGTGGAACTGACGAAGACCCAGATGACAAAAATGCACCGTTTCGGCAGCGGCCATTTTGCAAATATAAAGGACATACTGCTGATCTCCTTGATCTTTCATGGTCTAAGGTAAGAAATTATTATGTGAATTATGTATTAATCCGTATAACTTTGACGTTAGTGTTTTAAAATGCGTTATTTGTATGATTGCCATCACACTAACAAGTGTCAGCTTGTGAAAGTTACTTACAAGCTGGCCTACGTTCTAAAAGGAGTAATTTCAAGTGTGGATATTGCTTAACAATTTAGATCTATCTTCCTATTACTTGCTATTTGCTTTTTATATGCAGTGATTTTTCAGAAAGTAATGATGCTTAACAAAATGAATATGACTTCACCTACAAAGATTAAGTCTGGTCTATCTTGCCAGACAGTGGTGGCACACGCCTTTAATTCCAGCACTCGGGAGGCAGAGGCAGGCGGATTTCTGAGTTCGAGGCCAGTCTGGTCTACAGGGTGAGTTCCAGGACAGCCAGGGCTACACAGAGAAACCCTGTCTCGAAAAAACAAAAACAAAAAAAGTCTGGTCTATCTTTAAGCCAGCTTTTAGGCTAACTTGCTACCTTTATGCAATTATTCATTTTTCATTAACAATTTATTTTGTGAAGTTTTTCCCATAGATCAGTATTATATCAAAAGTAAAGGGACAATTTTGCTAATGAATACCTTAATAGTTTTCTAAGTATTTAAGATGTTTCAATTTTTTTTTAAAAAAAGTGTTTAAACACAAAACACCTTAGAATTTTTTCTTGATTCCTTAAACTTATATCAGTAATCAAAATCTAAAATACATTTAGAATTAAAGAAAGAAAATAATATTTAAACAACTTGACTTGAGAAAAATGAACTTGCATTAATTGGACAGACATTAATAGCTGGAATACAAGTGGAACCCATATGTTTTAATTATATCAGAAAAACCTGATGTAGTATGGCATATTTTGGCAAACTAAATCAAGATACATCTGAGCTCTCCTTGTTTGTTTGTTTGTTTGTTTGTTTCATTGAGACTGAGTCTCGGTAACTGAGCGTGGGCTGACATTCACTCTGTGACTCAGCTTGATGTTATACTCACTGTAGCCTTCCTACTTCTGCCTCTACCTCTGCCTGCCAAGTACTAGGATTATAGATTTCCATCAACATTTCCTACTGTGCACCACCTTTGAATCAGTCCATTTGCAAATTGCTCACTCTCCTTCTTACCTAATTTCACTTTGCTGCAAAACTAAACAGACTTATAGCAGTGTGTGTGTGTGTGTGTGTGTGTGTGTGTGTGTGTGTAATAAAAATAGTCAATGAAAAAGACAACATCAACTCAGGAAGGAGTAAGAGAGGAAATGGGAGTGTTGAAGGGAAAGAACATAGGAGGGTTTGGAAAGAGGAAAATAACAGGTAAATGATGTAATTATATTTTGATTAAAATAAAATAATAAACTGAGAACCTATAAATATCTACCTACTAGATAGTGTGTATTTCATATTCACTCAAAACATATCTGTCCACCTAGTTTACTTATCCACCTAGTTAAGAGCACAACTCTGGGGTCAGACTCCTAGGATTCATATTCTAACTCCTTTGCCCCCTATAGTTCTGGGATCTTTGGCTACTTTTCTTAACTATACCATACCTAACCTGCAAAATAGCCATAAGGAAAGTAGCCTCTTTGTAGAGTTAGAAGGAAAGATTAACTGAGTAAATACAGAGCACTTACATAGGGTTTAGGGCAATGGCTCAGCAGTTTAAGAGCACTTGCTGCTTTTGCACAGGACGTGGGTTCCATTCCCAGCACCCAGATGGTGCCTCACAATCATCTGTTCTTACAGTTCCAGGGGATTCAACAGACTCTTCTTGCCTCAATGGGTACCAGGTAGGCATGCTGTGGTCATACATTCATACCAACAAAATACTCCTAGACATAAAATAAATCCTCTTTAAAATGCATCTACTTATCACATGGTAAATGCTTAACTAACATTTTCTGTGAATAGGGCTAGTTTCCAACATCTGCATGAAACAGTTTACAACTGCCTATAACTCTAGCTCTAAGGGAAGATACCTCTGTTCTCTGCAGGCAAAAATACCCCCTACACTCACACACACATACACAATTAAAAATAAAGAAAGAAAAACATGATCTCTGAATGTGGCAGGTACTGAGGACACCAAGTTTAAGTATTTTACATATATTCTTTGTTTGTGTTCTTTTGTTCAATCAAAACAGGTGAAGTTCCTTATATTCATCAAGGAATTGGAAAAGAAAATTTGTATGAATTAAGGAACATGCTGACAGGCATCTAGCTAAAGAGTGGGGAGGACAATTTGTACTCCATGTCTTTAGACTAGTACTCTCTAGCCAATTACTGTGTCACAGTAGTTCATTACCCTACAGGAGCTAGCATATAAAATTTTACAATGCTGGATACATTGCAAAGATTTAAGAAATCATAAATTCCTTCTTCATTCTTTACAAATTTTGTAGGTCACAAAAATATGTTTAGTATCAGTTTATATATTTGCCATATGACTGGTGATAGTTTCTAAGCTGGGACTTCCTGATTCTTTATATTATGCATACTAGTCATAAAAAGATAAATACAACAAAACAAGGGTATAATGCTTTGAAAATTTTGTAGATGTTATTTACGTTAGTGTGTGTGTGTGTGTGTGTGTGTGTGTGTGTGCGCGCTTGCGCTCCTAAATATATAAACACAGCTCAATATAATTTTACTTGTATGTTATGCTTTCAGTGCAGACCATTTGTTATTGGATAACCATCAGTATTCGTGTGCTTTTTGCTGGGAAAGACCTAACTGCTACTGTGTTAATTACTTTTCTATTGCTGTGCAGAAACACTATAACCAAGGAAAGTTAAAAACTAAAACATTTAATTGGGGTCTTGCTTCTAGTTTCAGAGAATGAGTCATGGCAGCAGGCAGAAATAGAGACAAGAGAACTAATTGGGAATGGCATGGGTTTTTGAAACCTGATAATCGACTCCTCAGTGACATACCTTCTTCAACAAGGCCACACCTCCTAATCCTTCCCAAACAATTCCACCAACTGTGGACAAAGCATTCAAATATATGAACTATAGGGTCCATTATCACTTAAGCCACCAAAGATTTGTAGATCATATTTTCAAGAAGATTCTAAACCATTGAAGGATAGGGACCAAATCTTATTTTACTGTTATTTTTCTTTGGTGTCTATCAGAATTTGTTTGTAGTGAGCTTTCTACTTTCTACATACTTGTTTTATGCCAGCTAACACAGTATTACATCATAGAATAAAAATCCCATGTAGCAAAGGACCTTTCATTGGATAGATGAGAAGCCTGGCTTCCATGATCTATCTAAGAATTATAAAACTAGTTATATACGGAACTTCAGCTTAAATATATTTTATGTGTCTCAAAAGTTCAGTGCCTAGTTTAAGGAATTATTTTAGGACTGGAGAAATGGCTTAGCAGTTAATAACACTGGCTGATCTTCCTAAGAACCTAGATTCAATTCCTAGCACCCACATGATGCCTCACAAATATATGTTATAGTTCCAGGGAATCCAGCACCCTCTTCTGACCTCTATAGACACCGCATATGCATGTGGTGCACAGAAATATATACAGACAAAACACTCATACACATAAAAAAATTAAATTAATTTCATTTAGTAAGAATGTATTGAACAAAAACTCTTGTCATAGTATAATAAAATTGAGTGTATCTTTAGCACTTCATCCTTTAAGAATATATTCATTTATTTCCTATGCTTGAAGCAAACACTGAATAAAGCCAAATTTCATTTTATTGAGCTTTTTATATTTGGTTGGTTGACTTATTTAGGTGCTAACAGTATACTCTGATACCGAGCTACCCCTCAGCTCTAAAGAAAGCTAGTATTTATGAGCATTGGGTCATAGGTTTAATGCCAATAATCAACAGAAAATTATAGTAAAAATTGTATATGCTCATGAAAACTCTTCTGGAACTGGGTAATCTTTGAAAGTGAAAATAATTATTATTTGCCTCACAGTGTCTATTACAGAGCTTCCAAATTCTCCCTTCTTTTTTCTTCTTTTTTTCTGGATGCTGAAGGTCAACCCTGGAGCCGTACAAGTTCTGTCTCACTGATGTGTTAACCCCAACCACCTTATAACACAGTGGTCTCAACTTCACAATGTTATAGCCTTTGCATCCGCAGATGATAAGATTAAAATCCTGAGGCACCATGTGCATCTCAAAAACTCTATATTTTAATAATAATATATAATATCTATTTTAAAAACATGTATTTAAGTTTGTTTTGTAAAATAGCTTATACAGTTACATAGCTAAATCAATATTTGCAGTTAGTCATTTTACTTACTATTTTATGATTTTGCAAATAAGGGTCTCTTATAGCCAGGGTATCCTCAAACTTACTATGTAGCTAAGGATGTCTCTGAACTCCTGATTCTCCTGACTCCACATCCCAATGTTTACAGCTATGAGCTTCCACACAGGTAACGATTAAGTGTTCTTAATTATTTTGGGCATATGACAAAGCATCTTAGTGCTTTCCTGTACTCTGCAAAACATGGTTAGAGCCTAGTCCTGGAGTCAGACAACCTGCTCATGAACACTAGCTCTACCACTGACATGCTGTGTAATCTTAGGCAACTTATTTAAATTTTCTGAGCCTCACTGTTATTGTTTGTCAAAAAGGATGATAATAATTTGCTTCACAAAATTATGTATAGTACAAAGAACAAAGCTTTTAACAAATTGTATATACTCAATAAGTGTTATTTGTAACACTTGATTTGTTTGTCATGTTTAGAAACTTCAAAAAAAAATTTTAGAGTCCCTTTGATTTTCCTCATTCAGTGTAATATATAGTTCTCCCTTTAAATATATGAGTTTTAGAAGTTATTGAGACTTTGCCATTCAGAAGCTTTTGATGGGTAGATGTTTGGTTTCAGTATAATTGGGAAAATACAATGCCTAAATTAGTTATCCTAACTCTTCTAGCTCAGAAAGCTCTGTGATGTATTCTGAGAAATTTGACACTTCATATTCTCTAACTTTCTTGCCTAGAATGTGACAAGAACACAATAACTTTTCATTTCTATGGGGCATTACAGAGTAATCTTTTTGAAGGCATTGTAAGTGGCAGTTAGCATCCATGTAAGATAGAATTCACCAGTGTTTTAGGTGTGAAACTTAAATAGTCAAATTAATAGATATCATATATTCATGGTTATGTTTAAATATATATAGGTTAGAACAGCTAAGATGCTCCTTAATCCTCTGCTAGTACATGACATATTTTTATCATACATTGTAACATTCATAGCAATGTAGCAAGTAATTCTAAAATGTCTTAGAGTCAGTGAACATATTAGATAATAATTTGAAAAAAATAATTGTTTCAAGTGAATTGAAACAATGTTCTTTTTGAAGCTACATATAACAATAGCATAGTATATAAAACTAAAATCTGCAAAATAAAACTTTAAGCCTAGTTCAATTTTACTGTGTAAGTCGTGTTTTCATATATACAGTAATAAAGTAACTGATATCATTTTCTCCATAGAACTACTTTCTGCTCTCTTCTTCTATGGATAAAACAGTCAGGTTATGGCACATTTCTAGAAGAGAATGCCTTTGCTGTTTTCAACATATAGATTTTGTCACTGCCATCGCTTTCCATCCAAGAGTAAGTAACCAGTTATACACTCTTTGTCATGCTAAAAGGGAGATAAAGGAACTTGATTTCTGTGAAGAACAGTTGAAACTACAGGATTAAAAAAAAAAACATTAGTAGCCATGTAATTAAGAACAACTTAAATTAGTATTCTATTTTGCTGTAAAAATGGGAACAGGAACTGGATGTTGTAGCACAAGCATTTATTCTCTGCGCTCAGTAGGCTGAACCATGTGGCTCTCTGAGTTTGAAGCCAGCCGAATCAATATAGGAAGTTTAAAAGAGCCAGGACTACCTTGAGAAAGCCTGTCTCAAAATACAGGAAAAGAGGCTGAGAGTATAGCTTAGGCGAGTAATTAATTAACAAAAAAGGAAGCTGTGGGTTCAATTGTAAGCACTATGTTTTGGTGATGTATGGCTGTATTCACAGTTCTAGGAAGATAGTGATTGAAGGATCAGAAGTTTAAGGTCACTCTTGACTAAAAGATGAGTTTGAGGCCAGTATAAGGTATAGATGATCCTATCAGTCAACCATTCAGTGATTAGACAAGAAATATTCTCATAATTTGCATTACATGTGGGGGATTATATTCTAAATATAGTAAAAAGTTATCCCAAATCCTTAATAACACATGAAATATAAATAAATCGTACCACTAAAGATGAGAAATAGTGGAGAGAGAAAAAGGAAATAGCAGGTAAATATGGTACTGCATGCCTATAATCCCATCTCTCTCGAAACTGAGTCAGGAGGCTCATTAGTTTGAGGCTAGGATGGACTGCAAGGCAAGACATGGTCTCTAAAAGGAGGAAATGGTAGGTGTAAGATAGTAAAGGTGTGTACAAAGGTGAAAACTAGGGAAAGATTGAGGAAGGAGACAAAGTCCAAAAGACAGAAACAAGTAACAACCAAATTTTGTTCTATGATATCCCGAATTAATCATACTTTGTTAATATTAATTTGTGCATACGTTGTATGTATATATGGTTGTATGCATATATATGTACATGTGGGTGTACTTGCCACGTGTTCACTTGTGGAAGCTAAAATAAACATTGGGTTATCTTCCTCTACCATACTTTAGCTTATTTTTAATAACCAATGAAAGTTTTATAATTTTATGTATATGGGAATTTTGCATGTATATTTGTGTACCACATGTGTGCCTGATGACTTCCAAAGCCAGAGAGGGTGTCAGGTCCTTTGGATCTGGAGTTATAGGTGCTAGTGAGCCAGCATATGCATGCTGGAAATTAAATCTATGTCCTCTGATAGAGCTGCCAGTGTTCTTAAGTGCTGAGCCACATCTTTAAGCCTTCTACCTTATTTTTTGTGAGAGAGTCTCGCTCACTGAACCTGGACCTCACCATTCTGGCTAGACTTGCTAGCCAGCAAGCTCCCCAGTATCCCTTGTTTTGTCCACTGGCCCAGCACTGAGTTATAGATTTGTGCTGCCACACCCAGCATTTATGTAGGTGCTGGGTATCAGAACTCAAGTCCCCCTGCTTTGGTAACAAGCACTTTACCCAAAGAAGCCATCTCCCCAGCTTCTTGTTAATCTTGTTCTTTGTTTATTTTTTTTTAGATAAATTCTCACTCTTTTGATCTGACTCACATCAAAATCTTGGCCTCAAGTGATCCTCTCACCTCAGTCTTTTGAGTAGTTGAGGCAACATGTTGCTCATCCTGGCTCACACTGTTGATCCTTTTTATTCATTCTTCAGGCCTTTAATATCTAATCTTAGAAACCAAGTACTTCACTGGGTTTGATAGTACTTGCCTGGAATTCCAGTAATCAGGAGGTTGAGGCAGCATGATTATGAATATGAGGCTTGACTGAGCTGCATTGTAAATTTCAGGGTAATGTGGGCTATGTAATGAAACTTGGTCTTGAAGCAAATAAAACAGACAAATTAATTTTATTTCATCAAAAGGTGAAAAAACATGGAATTATAGATCTCTTATGCCTCTATGCTATAGAGCCATAAATGTTTAAATCTTCATTAGTTATGTTTTTCTGCAAATGTAAGCACAAGGAAAAATATTCATTGATGCCACCATTACTGCCAGATTAAAATAAGTGGAGGACTTGAGCTGGGTCTAAATTGATTCCAGTCAGGTTGTCCATTTCTATGTGTTTAATACCCACTGTCTTTTTAGTGCGACATTCAATCATTTATGCATTTCTTCTTTCTTCCCTCAAATTAGGAGAAATGACTAACTTTTCCCCTCAATATAAAGGCTATATAACATAGCCTGTTATATAGGCAAGCCTATATAACATAGGCAGTAATAATTCTAATCCCTTAAAAGCCTTAAGAAAACTTAATAAGTAAAAATATATAATCTGTGATTGTACCTTATTAGTTTTGACCATCAAACTAGTAGAATATTCTTTCTAAATGCTCACCCTTTCCCTTAATGATAAAGAAGGTTGGAATTTATCTATAGCATTAACTGAGGGAACTCGCTCCACCCACTGAAGTAGCAGTAGAGAAAGGAAACACTAGCTTGTAATAGTCTTCTACATAGTATGTTATTATTGAGGTCTCTGTTCAGAAACTTCCACTGGCATGAGGAGGTTTTAACAGGGACTGGGGAAAAACAGAGCCACAGAGCCATGTCAATATTTTCTTAGAAAATGTGATTCTACTGCAGTGTTACCTGGGAAGAAAGTAACAAAGTTATAAACAAATTAGAAATTAATGAATTACTTAAATAGATAGGTAGATTGGAGACACAAGCTGACATTTAAATAAAATTAAAACTCTGAAGTTCAAGATGAAATACTTTTCACTTATTCAACTTTTCTGGCAGTTGCTAAGTATATTTTACTAAATTATAGACTCAAAAATGTGCAATACATATAGATTATCCATGAGAGGCTTTAGCAGTGATTAAGAATAAATGTCTTATATGAAGAAAGTGTCCTGATTTTTAATATGTAACCCTTGTGTTTAAAAGGGTGGTGGCTGTAATGTATATGTATACCCTCTCATCTTAGTTTTTGAGACCAGGTTTCTCATTGATCCTATAGCTCAGCAATTTAGCTAGACTGGTTGGCCAGGAAGCTTTAGGGGTTTGGCTCTCTGCTTACCAGTACTGAAGTTGCAAAAGTCTAACATTATCATATACATGAGTGCTGGGGATCCAGACTCAGGTCCTAACACTTTACCAACTGAGCCCCCCCCCCCATCATTCTCTAATATGTATTCATCACATTACCATAACTTAGCCCAGCTGACTGTTAGGACTAGTCTACTTTGCAGAGGATTTTTCAACCTTGACTCTATTGACATTCATTGCTATTAGATGAGCGATGAATGTCCTGTCTGTATATTGTAGCACTTCTCTTTACATGGGAGTATCTTCCCCTACACCAGACTATGACAATCAAAAAAGTCTACTGACATTGCAGTATACCCAGGAGGGGACCCAGAACTCTTGGTCTGCAACTCAGTATCAGAGGTCCTAAAAAGCAAGCTCAGTATGTTGTGACTGCTGTTCGCTTTATATCCCTGTGTTACACATGCCCTGGAAACAAAAGCATACCCAAAGAAAGTCCAAGGTGAAGTGACTTAAAAAGTTGCTACCCACTTTATCTTCCTTTTGGAGATTCAAAATACAGATTAACTAAGAATCCTGATTTAAATTTTAGTACTCTGGAATTTCTTAAACTTAATTGATTGCAGACATTATTTCATGTGGTGCTTACTAAAACATTTATATTTAACATCCATATCTTGAAAAAGCAGTTTGAAAATATGAGGAAATAATTCAAATTCTATTTTTCCAACATGAAAGCTGACGTGTAATTTTTGTCATTTTTAGTATAGAAAATGATGCTAGCTGAGAGACTAAAATGCTGTGGCTACATGCAAATGTATCTCATGGAGAGAGCACTTGCTTTCATACATGAGGCCCTGACTTGACTCCCTAGTGCATTGCCTTCAAAATGAAAAGAAAATAACAGCGACAAATACTTTTCAAACATGATTTCATTGTAGAACATTAGTTTTAATCACTGGATGTGTTAGTTAATTAGCTAAACTTTCCCTGATGTGAAAATGAAAGCATTTTTTGCCACCTTTTTAGGATGACAGGTATTTTCTCAGTGGATCATTGGATGGAAAGCTCCGCTTATGGAACATACCTGACAAAAAAGTGGCTTTATGGAATGAAGTAGATGGTCAGACAAAGTTGATCACAGCTGCCAATTTTTGTCAGAATGGAAAATATGCAGTAATTGGAACATATGATGGTAGATGTATTTTCTATGATACAGAGGTAAGACCCTGTGGTTTTATAAAAGTTATTTATATTGTATTTATACCATCTGGATAATAGCTTTACCTGTAAAATAGGGCAAAAATGCTAATATCTGAGATTTAGAACAAATGATCTTTGAGGTTTTTTCTAATTCTGGTATTGTTAATTTATGATTTTGTTTTAGCATTTGAAATATCATACACAAATACATGTACGATCTACTAGAGGGCGCAACAAGGTTGGAAGAAAAATTACTGGCATTGAACCTTTACCTGGAGAAAATAAGGTACTATATATTATTTCAAACCATCTCTCTCCACACTGGCATGGATTTTTGAAAGTTAGTTTTAAAACTGGGTGAGAACATGGGGTGATATTGCTGTTTGTAGTTTTGCTGTTTACTTGGTTTGTGTGTAACAGCCTTTTGGTGTTATAGCTTAATTTACATTAAAAAGTGATATTTTTAACTTTGCTTCTGGTTTGCTTTTAGATACTGGTAACATCAAATGACTCCAGAATAAGACTGTATGATCTGAGAGATCTGTCACTGTCTATGAAGTATAAGGGTTATGTCAATAGCAGCAGCCAGATCAAAGCGAGTTTCAGGTAAATTGACACTGAGAAATTCCCAAAAGTATGGCACTTCTTCTCATTTTTTATTATATGAGGTTCTTAAGTCTTTACATTTTTATAACTGGTATCACACAGTATCTTCATCATACAGTTCTTACTATGTCTACCTGTATGGTACATAAGTAAACTATCCCTGTTTTACAAATAAAGAAACCAAAACACAGAACATTAAATAATTGACCTAGAACCATAGTGGTGAGAGACATGTTTAGAAGATTTATAGCTCTAGCATGTTTGCTTTTAACTTTTCTGTAAGCCTTTAAGAGACACTCCACCCCACAACCACTACCATATATATTGTCTTGATCTCTTTAGGTGCAGGAGCTAAGAAAGCATTTTATAACCCATAAAGCAAAGTACCTTGTCATTACACCTTTGCTCGTCATTATTTGAACTCTTAATTAGGGATTTGTAAACTCTCCTGAAATAGGATTAGCTACAGAGCTTTTCTTTCTAATCCTTCTTTCACCTCTTCTCATAAATTCATTATTTTCTTCTTGAAGTACCCAGTAATTACCCAGCCATTCAATTGGTTTCTTCTGCTATACTTTAAGTCACTAGTTCTAGAATGGATTAATGAACATCACAATCACCAGGGCTTTGATGAAAATTATAAGGCTAATAGAGTCTTGGTTAGCATGATGAGGCTCTGAGTTGAGTCCACAGCATTAATAATTAATGTTCAAAATATGAACAATAGGCTGTGTCTTCCTATGTCTGAAAAGATTAACCTGGTTATCCTGAGATAGTATAGTCATTTTAACAGTTTTTTAACAAATGAGTACCAATAAGCAAACATCAAAAAAGCCTGGCTATGCATCAAACCACATTCAGAATCCAGAATAAAGAGGTGACTTTAGTTCTCAACAGTCTTACTCAGGTGTT
The DNA here is from genome assembly GCA_019843965.1 of Rhynchomys soricoides. Taxonomy (NCBI): domain Eukaryota; kingdom Metazoa; phylum Chordata; class Mammalia; order Rodentia; family Muridae; genus Rhynchomys; species Rhynchomys soricoides. The sequence continues at coordinate 2,120,377 of JADRCH010007448.1, forward strand.
GTTGTAGATATCTTAAATTAGGAAGCACTGATAGAAGGAAACCTTGATTTTTTTTTCTGTTTATTTTTTTGACCTGTCCTGCTCAAATATAGCCATGACTTTACTTACCTCGTTAGCGGTTCAGAAGATAAATATGTTTATATCTGGAGTACTTACCATGACCTAAGCAAGTTTACTTCAGTCAGGAGAGATCGTAATGACTTCTGGGAAGGTATTAAAGGTAAGAAAATGCAGCTTACGTATGTATGTGCCATATTATAAAGGAGTAGAGATTTGTTGAGATCTTACTATGCCGGAAACATAGATGGACATATTTATGTCATTATACTATGTCAGAGTTTATAGAATAACAATAAATTCTTAAGTTAGGACAGTTTTGTTGGCTGCAATTTCCCAAGAAGTCCCAGTTTCCTTTGATAGCTGGCCACTGGCCAACAGTTTCTTTTATCCCAAGTTTTAAGAATTATTACTTGTGTGGGAGTAGTGTGGAAGCTGTAGTTGCACACATGGCGCTGTGCAAGTGTAGAGGCCAGAGGACAACTGTGTGGAGTCAGTGCTCTCCTTCCTCCTTTAAATTGCTTTCAGGGATCAAACTCAGGTTGCTAGGCTTGGACAACAAACCTTTACCATCCCACTGGCTCTTTTGTTCCAATGTTAATTACTAATATTAAGTTCAAATTTCACATTACATATGACACAGTAATTGGTAGCTTATAAGCAGCTACTAAATGGTTAAAGAGGTCACAGAGCTCAAAGAGGCCTTGCTGGGTCAGAGGCAGATAGATGTAAAGAGCCACTGAGGCTGTTCGATAAGACATTAAGGAACACAACAGAAGAGCTTCTGGATGCTCAGAAGACCAAAGCCATAGCCAAGCTGTGAAAGGATGGGGAAACAACTGATAGGCAATTCAAGCAGGACACTTCAAGAAGAGAGGACTAAGCTGTGCTGAAGCTTATGGGACGATAATGAGTCCTCAGTTTTTTGACGTAGACCACGTGGTCAGGTTACAGTTCCTTGAGTTTGTAAACCTTGTCATTAAAATGATAGGACCTGTCTTTATATAGGGGCCAGATAAGCATATCCCAACTTTTGATGTGTTCACAATGTTCTGGGGCCTGTTTTTTCTGAGATAGTTTTAATAAGCTGTTGTAGTCATATCTTCCAGTCTACGTTGATAAGGTTATAGGTGCTACCCTTGTAGGTTTAATAACAACATATCAGTCAGTGCTTGTACGTGGTGCTGTACAGGTGATGGTGTCTGTGTACAAATAAGATGTAAAGTCATCCTACCTCTGCATTTCTATTCAAAATGGAGCCAAATGTTGCTTGGTAATACACAGCCACCTAGAGCAAGACATGGAAAAACTTAGAGCCAGGCACAGCCTGATCTTCACAGATAGATTGGAAGTTTCACAATATAACTGGTTGTCTTTCATTGCTGTTTTATTTTTCTATACCAAGGAAGAATTGATCATGGCCAAAAATTTGAAAAGTTATGGAAGAGTAAAATCTATATGAGACAGATTTTTAGAAAATATTTCTGAGTTTAAAATTAGTCTTATATGTTTAAAAAGATCTTTTTTCATATTCTCAGTTTTTGTCTTGATGCTTAGTATAAAATTTCTCAGTTATCTTGAAATAAATTTTTCCCAGCACATAATGCAGTTGTTACATCAGCCATCTTTGCACCAAACCCAAGTTTGATGCTATCCTTGGATGTGCAGTCTGAAAAATTAGAAGGAATTGATAAATATGAAGATGCTGAAGTTTTGGATAGCACATCTACTGGTAGGTGCCTATGCTTTATTTGTTGTTGTTGTTTTTCCTACCTACCTGTGGTAAGATTTTCATGCATGTAAAAAGCATTTCTTCTGTACAACATAACAGTTGTTAAATATCTACTTCTGAAAATTCCAGTGATATATTTCTTGTAAGTTTTATACATTTAAATTCATCTAGGAATTTTGGAAAACTGCAAATTCATCATTTCTGCAGGTGGCATTCTCTAAAGGGAGATCAAAATGATTGCTTAGCCAGTATAAGGCCCCTGCTGCCATGCCTGACACCTGAGTTCAATCCCCAGGACCCACATGGTAGAAGGAAAGACTACTCTTGACTACTCACACATGTCATCATATGCACCCCATGGATAAATGATATGATAAAAATTTAAATGAAAATAAGCTTTTATAAATACAACCTTAATCAGCTTCTTCTAGACAGAGATGGCAGAGACTTTGCCTTATTTAATGTTGTGTTGTCATTGCCTAGTGTAGTGCTTTCCTGCTTTTAGTCAGTGCTCAATAATCATTTGCTGGCTGAATTAATTATTCAAATGAAAGCAAGGTTCTTTAGCTTTCTACGAATGCCATTCTTCTTGTAATAGGCAGCTCTTCCCAGACCTGCAGTTTTGTATCATCTGTAGCATATGCTGTGAGAATGAGCAGTAATTTCAGTTATTTATTTTTCTTGAGGCAGGGACTTAGTGTGGAACCCTAGCTGGCCTAGAACTTACATTGTAAACCAGGCTGGTCTTGAGTTCACAGAGAACTGCTTGCCAGTGCCTCCCTGAGCCTGTGCTGAAATTAATTTGAGGTATTTAAAATGCTCAGAATAGAAATTGAAAAGAAACTGTCAAAAGTAAGAGTGAATGTTCCAAGCAATTACATAAAATGTTCTGTGCTAGTCCTTAAGAGTACAGTTAAGAACATGAATTAGTGGGCCAGTTACTAGAGAAAATAAGCTTGTATTAGGAAATTCCGTCATAGAATACTTTCTTAAACAGTTTTGTGTGCTTCAGACAGAACTTTTAGAGAGGCATGAAATCACAACAGTAAATAGGATGTACAGATGGGGCTGTTTTGTTTTGTTTTTCGAGACAGGGTTTTTCTTTGTACCCCTAACTGTCTGGACCAGGCTGACCTCACACAACAGAGATCTGTCTGCCTGACTGCTGGGACTGAAGGTGTGCACCACCATGACTGGCTTAGAGTGTGCTTCTTAAAGTACTGGGATTGCTGAAAAGTTCTTAAGCACTTTTAATGAACTGTTCCAATAATGTCATTTGTACCATGCACTCCACTTAATGTGCGTTCTGTCTGAAGAATACTCTTAGAAACAAGGATGAAGTCCAGCCTAGCATTTCTTTCAACCAAGATCATAATTATTAAGCTTTTATTAAATGCCTATTAGACATTGTGTAGTATATTTTTTAAAGCCTTCTCAAAACTGTATCACATTAACAGTGTCCCATAGACTCTGGATTCTTCTTGGGAGTGCACAAATTTTAAAAGATTATTTCCAAATTTGTATCTGTTTAGGTTTATGTAAGATTAAAGTAGTAACCTAGGGTATGAGATCATAAAACACATCCAGTGGCCCTCTTTCTTTATTCCTGACATGTGGAAGTTTGAGCTTTACTATATTACTCCCACCCTAGATTGGGGTGATCTGGTTTATACTATGTAGTAAGAATTAAAGACAGTGTAACATAGTCTCCCTTTGTAGCTCAAGCCTGCCTGGATCTCACTATGTCTTTAGGCTGGCCTCCTCAAACTCCTGCCTCACTCACTTAGTGCTGAGACTCTAGCCAACTTCTCAGGTTTTATTTTGTTATTGAGTGTTAATAAAGAATTTTTATCTTCTTTTCCTGCTTTTCTCATGTCTCTAAATCCTTTACTACTGCTGCGCTGCTTGCCTTTAAGGTATGGTAGAAGGATTATAAGGGACATTCAAAGGCTCACAAGATGATATTAACAAACCTAGAGGACCCAACTTCTCAGTGAAAAATTAAATTCCTTTATCCCTAAGTAATCAGTGCTTCTACATCTACAGTTTTTAGAATATATATAATCAAGTTAATTAACATGGAATTTGTTTGGCAAATGTAAATGTAAGCATTTTGGCCATTCATTGTAGCTGCATAAATCTTCAATACAGACCATAAAGGCAGAGTGCTGTCAGCATTCACAGAGCAAACATATGTACTCATTTCACAGCAATTTCAGTGTCTGTGGTAAAGCCAGCCTCATCAATCACCTTAGAGAGCCCTTTAGCACCAGATTGCCCAGCTAGTCACATTCTACCAAGATTCTAACCCTGAGATTGAAATGAAGAACTTAAGAGGACTAAACTACCTTGAATAATGAAGAACTGTAACATTCTTGACAGGAAAAGAACATCTAAGAAGAAGTTAAATAGAAGTGTACTTTAGTCGAGAAGAAAGGTACCATAGGATGTAAGAATTCTAAAAGTTCGAAACAAATAACAAAAACAGGTGGTTGTGAAAGGATTTTCCCCCTACCAAAGGTTGAAACAGGCTCGTGAGAATGTACAATTTGGGCAGCAGGTTTCCTGGTCCTTTAAAATCAACTAATAATATGGTTTTTTTCTGTGCTTTTCAGGTATTATAAAGACAGATAACACAGAAGTTCTTCTCTCTGCTGATTTTACTGGAGCAATCAAAGTGTTTATTAACAAAAGGAGAAGTGTATCTTAATTTGAAATTATATTTAAAATAGACATATCAGTAAGTTTCTATATGTATCAGAAATGAGAAAAGTATTATAGTGTTTCAGGCTAACATCTTTTTTTAGCTTTTATTGAAAGTTGTTCAAATATAATATATATTTTTTGAGAGGCAGTGTGAGTGATCTAGGAACTCCTAGACAGATAGACTAGAAAAGAATGCAGCTAGATTAACATTGCCAAGCATAGAGTTTATGTTTTGTTATGTTTATGTTTTGTTATATAATTATAAACATGCACAGGTTTCTGCATGAAAAGATATTAATATATTAATCACATGTGCGTGCCTTTTGGTTACATGCACTAAATCTAACAAAGTTAAATTATTTTGGTGGCTCTTTTGGCCCCCTACTGGGTGAGGTGGTCTTGTTTCTAGTTCTAAAAAAATTTTTTGCACAAAATTTTGTTTTAAAGAAATGTATCTTTTGACTGAATTATTGTTTTGAAAATGTTATATAGGTTTTCAGTAGGTCAATAACCATGTGTAAATGGTTTTTTATAAATTTCTCAATTTGGGGACAAGATTTTTTTTGTGATCTAAATTGTGGACTTATTCTTTACTTTGTAAGTGTATATATATATTTTTTTCTTTGCCACACTGGAGCACAATGTTTCTATGTAAAGAATTCTTTTCTTTATCCATGAGCACCAGGCTTTGCTCACTTAAAAATAAGCCACAATAAGGAGTGAGTCTTCTTTTTTACAAAAATGTAAAAATGAACTGTTTACATTTTTTTAAAGCATTGTAGTTTTTAAAAAAATAAGCTGTTTTGTTTTGTGTTGTTGAATTTGAAAGGCTTTGTAAATACCAATATAATGTACCAATGAAATAACATCTGGGACACTGGACCCCTGGTAATGTTGTTGATGGTTTGCATATGTTTCTGAAACTGAAATATGTATCATTAAAGTTGGTCATCAACACTTGTTAAAGGTGAGTTATTTTCAGATGACGTTAGTAAATCAAGAGATGCAGAAAAATAAATTATTGTCTTAAATAGATTTTAAACAGATTTTAAATCTCTAAGTTATGATGTATTAGCTACATGCCTTGAAATCTGCTTCTGAGTTTAATTCTACGGTGAGTAGTATTGTCATCTATGCTCACATGTTCTGCATTTCCTTCCAGTATTCGAGGACCTGAGGAGTCACCATCATATCCTAGTTAATCCATCATGGTCTTGATCTTAAGTGTTCTTGGCTTTCTACTTTCTTGCTTGCCGTCTCTCTTGGATTTCCCCTACATTGCCTTCTTTCTTTAGACAGTGTTCTTTCCTCCTCCCCTCCTTGTCCTTGCCCACCTCTGCTTTCCCTCTCTGCCTCCACTTCCTTTCATGTGTCTTGGATCTCTCACTCTTCTGTACTCAGTGACATACTGAACTACCATGTCAGGCTTTCTAACTCACTGTAGAGTTTCAGTCTTAAAGTTTGTATGGCAGATTCAGTGCCATTGTTCTGAATTTGATCTCTTCAACTCTGAAACTCTGAGGCAGCTTAGTGCTGACTGACTTTGTTTGTTTTGAGACAAGGCCTGTCTGTTTACTCCTGATTATTCTGGAACTCTCTATGGAGAACAGTAGAGCAGGCTAGCCTCAAAGTTAGACTTCCTCCTATCTCTGCCTGCTAAATGCTGGGATTGAAGGTGTGCACCACTACACATGGCTTTGCCTGACTTCTGTCAGAGTGCTTCTGTCTTGGGTGGGTATTTTAACTGCAGATAATCAAGGTATTGACATAGTAATGTTTGCTGACAACTGGTATATAGCTGCTTACAGAAGAGGCTAAACTAGTTGCTTAAAAACAACTGACATTGCTGCCACTATGTAAATACACTGAAATTATAAGAAAATACGTTTGCAAAGGAAGCATCAAGACATTAACAAAGAAGCTGGGAAAGGTGTATATACCTGTAATTACAGCTCAAGCAGTAGGATCATAGGCTCAAGGCTTGCCTGCACTACAGAGCAAGTTAGTTCAACTTCAGTCTGGAAAACTCACTAAAAAAGAAAAGCTGTAGATACAACTTAGTGGTTAAGTGCTTCCTTACCATGTACAAGGCTGTAGATACAGCTTAGTGGTTAAGTGCTTCCTTACCATGTACAAGGCTCTCAATTCAATCATAGTACAGATAGATAGATAGATAGATAGATAGATAGATAGATAGATAGATGGATGGATGGATGGATGGATGGATGGATGGATGGATGGATGGATGGATAAGTAGACAGACAGACAGACAAATAGACAGGAAGATGTATATGAAATCAGTTGAACGACACCTCCCCAAAGCAAGTTTTAGAAATTCTCTATAAATGATGTGATTTAGGAAAGAGCAGGTTCTAGAGGTATAAACTTAGGTTTATCTGACTGGTAGCACATCCCCTGGGCAAGTTATTTAACCTATGTTATCATTTTTCTATGTAATATGGAAATATCTATTGCAAAATATAAACATTCAATGAGAAATTGCATATGTTTGAAACATGAGACCTAGCTACTAGGTGTACTTAGTAAATGTACATTTTTCATTGCTCTTTTCAATTCCCCAACTTCCCTTCTAGACCAAACTAAACACTTTCACACACATGAACACACATCCATGCTGTTTGAATACATGGTGTCATGGGCACATACACAATAGCTTGTTTTGCTTTGTTTTACTGTTTAGTTAACTCCTCACTATGTAGCCCTTTCTAGTATAGACCCTGCCTATAACTCACAAGAGATCCTCCAGCCTGATGCCTCCTGAGACCTGAGATTAAAGCAGTGTATCACCACCCCCAGCAACAATAGCATTTCGAGGATTAACATAGTACTTTTAAAAGACCAACCTCAAACCCTTTTTGTTTTAATTATCACCTCATAAAAGAATATTTTGACAGGTAAAACAAAATAGAAACAGAATAGTCTTATTACAAGAAGCCTACAATAGTGAATAAATCCGGCTTTTGAAAGAAAGTAATTATATTCCTCTATTTCTCAATTTCTTTTTCATGAAAACCTCACTGTGTGCTGAGGCAGGCTGAGAACCACTGTGCTAGATAACCAGATTGACTCATTCAGAGCTCTTTGGTAGAGTTGGATCAAATCTTAGTCTTCATCTTTGTCTTGTTAACATGGAATTTTTCACTAGACTTCATATTATACAATTTGAGAGTAACTTTTTGTTTTTACTGTAAAGCATTTTTATTTCCACTCTCACAGTTTCACAGAAAATGCACTATATATCTCCACAGTCTCTTGGGTATTCATCTTGATCTCTGTTTCCACAACACTTGAGAGTAACTTTTATCCTTTGAAGTGTTTACTTAGTGTTAGCATACCTATCCCTTCTGTTTCTACTTTATAATTTCAAGAGGAACATACCAGATCTCTCTCCACTAAGTGAAAATCTGATTATCAAAATGTTTTTAATTACCTTTTTTTTTAATTTTTTAAATTTTTTTTATTTTTTTTATTTTTCCTACTTTATTTACATTTCAAATGTTTCCCCCTTTCCAGATCTCCCCTTTGGAACCTCCCCATTCCCTCCCCCTCCCCTGCCACTATGGGGATATTCTCCAACCACCCTCCCACCCACCCACCCACTCTCGTCTTCCCTCCTTGTCATTCTCCTATACTGGGGGATCTAACACCCTCAGGCCCAAGGGCCTCTCCTCCCCCTGATGGCCAACAAGACCCTACTGGGACTAAATGTGAAGATATGTTTGAGATTGTTTCCTCATAGATTTACTCTTCTTTCTGTTCTATCTTTACTTTGGTTCATTTGTTCCTGTTTTTGTATTTTATGTGTAGGTGTGTATGCATGTTTTAGCATGTGTAATCATCTGTGTGGTGTGGGTATGCATATGCCTGTGTGCATGTGCACATAAGGCCTGATATCAAGAATGATCTTCAATTACTTTGCCACCTCATTGATTGAGACAAGCTCTCCCACATCAAACCCAGAACCTACTGATGTGGCTAGTCTTGCTAGCCTGCTTGCTCTGGGGATCTCATGTCTCACTCTTCAGAGGTTGGAATTACAGGTAGGCCAAAAAGCATTTACCTGGCTTTTGGAAGATCTAAACTTCCGTCTCTTCATGCCTGTTTGGCAAGCACTTTAAATATTGAACCATCTCACCAACCTGCTTTTTGGGTTTTTGAGACAGGGTTTTATGTAGACTACTATCTTAGTTTGAGTTCCTCTAGCTGTGATAAAAACACCCATGGCCGAAAAGCAAGTTGGGCAGGAAAGGATTTATTCGGCTTATACTTCCATATTGCTGTTCATCACGAACTCTCCAACAGGGCAGGAACCTGGAGGCAAGAGCAGATGTAGAGGCCATGGAGGAGTGCTGTGTACTGGCTTGTTCCCCATGGCTTGCTCAGCCTGCTTTCTCATAGAACCCAGGACCAACAGTTCAGGGTTAGCACCACCCACAATGGACTGAGGCTTCCTCCATCAGTCACTAATTTTAAAAATGCTCTACAGGCTTCCCTGAAGCCTGATCTTACAAGGGTATTTTCTTAATTAAGGTTCCCTCCTCTCAGATGACTTGTGTCACATTGACATAACCCAGCATACCTAGGTTGGATTCAGACTCTATGTAGTTAATGATAGTGCTAAACTTCCAGTCTTCTAATTCCAGAGTGTTATGTATAGTATGGGCCACTACATCAGGCTTCGTAACAGGTTTGCAAAAGAAATATTTTTCCAGTTGCACTAGTTTCCAGCTTTCCATTTTGCTTATCTGTAACACATGGGTCTTTTGGGGAAAGGTAAGATCCAAGCCATAGCAGAATTGCATGATGTAATCATTGCCGGATTTCAAGGGTTGGTAAAGGGTTTAAACCCATTTCCTTTTTTGATTCCCACCAAATTGGCAAACATTTTTTTTCCCATTTTTTCTAAGTTGATGAACCTCCAGAATAACATACATGGAGTAAAAAAATCCTTATTATCCATTTCCTTTACGGTCAATTTTCTCTGCCTTGTAGGTATAACTTGAGGTTCAGTTGGTCTATTGGACTATTTTCTGATTGTTTTTCCTTCAGCCTACCCTGCAGTTCCCTTCTTCAAATGTGAGATGCTCTGCCACCCTGACAACAGGAAATGGGCAATATAAATGTAAGGCAATTATACATCAAAACAGTGTTAGTAATGAAGGCCCTGATTTGTAGCTTTTTGGAGCCAGAGGGGTCAAGGACACCACAGGAAAACCTACAGAATCAACTAACCTGGGCACATAGGAGCTCACAGAGACTGAACTGTAAAACAGGCAGCATGCATGGGAGGGACCAAGGCCCTCTGCATATACGTAGCAGTTGTGCAGCTGGGTCTTCATGTAGGACTCTTAACAACAGGAGAAGGGGCTGTCTCTGATTCTGTTGCCTGCCTTTGGATCACTTTCCCCTAACTGGGGTGCCTTGTCTAGACTCAGTAGATGTGCCTAGTCCTACTGCAACTTGATATACATGGGAGGCCTCCTCTTTTCTGAGGAGAAAGTGAGGACTATAGGATGGAGAAGGGGAGGAGAAGCTGTGATAAGGGTGCAAAGTAAATTATTTAAAAGACAAAAGAAATGTCATGATCTTCCTTTCCAATTTGTATCCCTTTGACATCCCGTTCTTGTCTAATTGCTCTAGTTAGAACATCAAGTACTATATTGAATAGATAGGGAGAGAGAGAGGGCAGCCTTGCCTAGACCCTGATTTTAGTGGGATTGCTTCGAGTTTCTCTCCATTTAGTTTAATGTTGGCCACTGGTTTACTGTATATTTTACTATGTTATCCACTTTCCCTTTTCCCCTCTGCAAACCCCCTATCCCACCCTCTCCCCCTGCTTCTATGAGGATGCTTCTGAACCCACCCACTCACTCCCACCTCACCACCTTGACATTCCTGGAACTGGAGTTATAGGCAGTTGTGAGCCACCTGATGTGGTGGTGGGAAGTAAACTCAGATTTTCTTCAAAAGCAGTAAGCACTCTTAAGCACTAAACCATCTCTCCAGCCCCTACGATGGAACTTTTAAAAGGTAAGACCTAATGAGAGGAAGTTAGGTCACTCTGGGCATGCCACTGAAGATGCTAGTGGGGCTCCAGTCCTTCAGGCCTTGAATTTTGTTAAATGCTTTCTCAGCATCTAATGAGATGATCCTGTGGTTTTTTTCTTTGAGTTTGTTTATATAGTAGATTATGTTGATGGATTTCCAATATCAATCAACCAGACCACCCAGAGCTCCCAGGGACTAAACCTCCAACCAAAGAGCACACATGGGAGGGGGGGACCCATGGCTCTAGCCGAATATGTAGCAGAGGATGGCCTTATCTGGCATCAATGGGAGGAGAGGCAATTGGTCCTGTGAAGTCTCCACGCCCTAGTGTACTAGAATGCCAGGGGAGGCGGGAGTGAGTGGGTGGGTGGGTGAGCACCCTCATAGAAGCAGGGTGAGGGGAGATGGGATAGGGAGTTTGTGTAGTGAAAACTGGGAAAGGAGACAACATTTGAATTGTAAATAAATAAAATATCCAATTTAAAAAAAAAAAAAAGGAAAAAAAAAGTAAAGAAAGAAATACCATGATCATCCTGAGTGCTGCAGTAGTGAGGCCACTAGATGGAGCCATTCACTGTAATTTCTCCTTCTCTGCCTCTTCTCGGATTCCTGTCTGGAGCTTCAAGGTTGATTCCTCCTCTGTTCTTCAGTCTTCCTAGAGGTCTGGGCTGTCTGTAAAAGGGTCTGGAACTCTGCCTGTCTCCCTTCTAGCATGTTCAAAACTTGACTGAACTCAGAAACATGGCTAGTGGCATTCTGTGAAACCAAGTATAGGAGACTCAGTGGAAAACAGGTCTTATACACAAGAACTGAGCACTACTACTATTGAGTAGTAACAGATGGGCAACTTGTTCTCCATTCCTGTTTCCTTTTTTTTTTTTTCCTCCGTCTTTTTGATGTTTCCATTTCCACACTTAACTGTGCTGTATAGTGGTCATTGCAGTGAAATACTATTTGTGAGATTCTATTGTACTGGCTCATGGTTAAGATCTGAGTTGGGTTCCCAGTACCCACAGTGAGTGGCTCACAACTGCCTGTGACTCCAGTTCCAGGGGATGTGTCATCTCCCTTCTTGCCCTGTGAGCAGTTTTTTTCAGATTATTTTTTAATTTTGTTTATTCACTTTACATCCCAATATCAGCCCCCCTCTCCTCCCAGTACCCCCTCACAAAGATCGTCCCCCAATTCCCCCTCCCTTCTCCTCTGAGAAGGGGAGCCCCCAGGTATCTCTCTCTCTCTCTCACACACACACACACACACACACACACACACACCACCTCCACCACCACCACACCCCTACAGTCCCTACACCATCACCCTGGCACATCAAGTTGCTGCAGGACTAGGCACATCCTCTCCCATTGAGGCAGGGCAGCCCAATCAGGAGAATAGGATCCACTGACAGGCAACAGATTAAAGGACAGATCTCCCTCCAGTTGTTTGGAGACCTGCATGAAGACCAGGCTGCTAATCTGCTACATATGTGCAGTTCAGGGACATAGGTCCTGTTGGACTCGAAAGTCCAAACACCTAGGTGGCCCACCCCAGAAAGACACAGAGACTGAGAATGATGCAATAAGCATGAGGTCTATTGAATCCAGTGCACTGGGGCCACCCTACCAGCAGGGTAATGACGACCCCGGGTTAGTAAGGTACACACTTTTTTATACACTTTTCTGGGGCAGAGCTTGGCAACAGCATGAAAGGGTAAGCTCGCATTGGTGGTTAATTTTGACCTATTTTATGATTGGAAGCCCACGGTGGTAACATCAACCTGTTACCACCCACCTGTGGCTTCAGCCTGTTTTTGACAACAGAGAATTCTGTCCATTGTGTGTGGAGTATATCTGTACCTAGCCTCACTTTTTCATTTTCTAACGGTTATCTTTGGGCCTTCTGACTATCTGGAATGTTTTCTAGTCCGGCTCATCAGCCGCCTTTTGTCTCTCAAGGCCTCACATTCTCCCCTTTTTCTTGTGGGTGTTTCAATCATGAAACTATCTTTCATTTTGATCTAGTCCCTGATACTGCTGTCTTAAAATCATGATCTGCACTGTACTTATGTGCTCTTTACTAAAGGCTAGCAAACAATTTAAAATGCAAGGCCCAAGGGTTAGGATTATCACTAGGATTATCAGTGGTCCTAGGAGAGTAGAAATCAGAGTGGTGAGCCAGGGGGAGGAATTGAACCAAGATTCAAACCATCCCTGACTCTGTTCTCTTTCCTTCTTTTGGCTAATACTAACTCACCTTGGTGATTGAATCTTTAACAACCCCAGAATGGTCTATATAAAAGCAACACTCTTTACCTAGCACATAGCCCTCCTTGCTAGAGGAAAAGTTAAGTCTAATCTCTTTTTATTTTGTAGTACTACTTCTGATAACGAAGTCAGTGATTCTTTAAGATGGCTGACGGTATTTCCTTTGTAAGACCAAAACGGAGGTCATGGTGGCTGCCCCAGCCACCCCCAACCACAACAGAAGGGAGACAGTGAGTGCTGTCTAAAGGTACTACAAACAGTCATGATAAAGGTCAAGTGATCTTGAGCTTGAACAGATTGTCCATCTTCTGTACCATCTAGCGGGGGTCTCTGGGGAGTGGGGCATCTGCAGGTTTCACATGGGAAGCATACACCCAGGCCTGTGGGAGTAACTAGCAGTGCCAGGAAGGGTCTCTTTTATCTGGGTTCCAGCGACTGTGTCCGATGTTTTTTAATACAGATCCTGTCACCAGTCTGGAAGTGGTGAGGGCTTTCTGGCATCCCTGAAGCATTTAAGGCAGACAGTTTGGGTCAAATCTCATGTTGTGGGATACCTCCTGGGAGGGCCCAGTGTATACCAAGGGAGTTGGGGTACCACACAGGATCTCAAAAGGGGTCAGGTTAAAATGGTAGGGGGTGTTCTGAGCTAGGAACAGGGCCAAGGGGAGGGGCACCACCCAGTCCAAGCCAGCCTCCAAGGCCAATTTAGTTAAGGTCACTCTACCTGCCCTGAGCTTTGGGGACGGTACTCAGAATGAAGTTTCCAATCTGTCCCCAATACTTTTGCCACCCCCTGGCTTACCTGACAAGAGCAGAACCATTCTCTTATCCACTTGCCTTGGGCACTCCAAACCTCAGGGAAATTTCCTCTAATATCTTCTTGGATATCATGGCAGCTGTTTCCTGCTTGGTGGGGAATGTCTCAGCCCATCTAGAGAAAGTAGCTATGAACACCTGAAGGTATTTGTAACCACATTTTCCTGGCTTAACTTCTGTAAAATCGACCTCTCAATACACTCTAGGCTGTTCTCCCCTAGGTCTTTTGCCCTGTTTATTCTTGGCTGCATAAGCACTCACTTGCTAGCATACCTTACACTGTCCTACTATCTTTCTGGCCCAGAACCTGAGTCTTATTATATATACTCTAGGTCCCTTAACTGTTTGGACAAGCTTTTTATCCCATAAACGAATAAGTCCATCTGTGCATTTGGCCTAGTAAGTCTTTTGTTTGTTTTCTGGGGAGCATAGTTTTATTTCTTGTGTGTCTTCTTTTTTTTTCTCTAGGTGATAGTTGGTAGGGTGGCTAGAAATCTGAGTCCTTTCTTCTTCAGTGTATTCTATATGAGGCCATCCCTTAGTCCAGTCCCATTTCCCAGCAGGTGTTTCTTGTAGGCCCATAACCAGGATAGGCTCCCACATTTCCACTTCTCGAGCCACACGATCTGCCTGGTTATTGCCCCAGGCCACTGACTTTTTTCTTTCCTGATGTGCTGGGCGTGAATACTACTCTCTATCCATGGTTACTGGCTTAACTGGGACATCTAAGAGATCTAGAATTTCTTGTTTGTTTCCTCTGGTGTGAGCAGTCCTCTCTCTTAGCATATAGCTCTGTGGTCGTGGGATGTGGCAAAGGCATACCTGCTATCTGTGTAGATGTTGATTTTCTTGCAGGCTCCAGGTTCTAAGGCCTTGGTGGGGGCAGTTAGCTCCACTTTCTGCGTCAACATGTCAAGGGGGAGAGGTTCCGCTCAGATGACATTTGTGCTGTCCACCATAGCAGCACCTGATTGTCTCTGACCTTCATGGAAAAAACTGCTCCCATCTGTAAACCAGGTAGCCTCTGCTTTTGGTGGGGGTCAGTCAGAGAGGTCTCTCCTTTTGGGCCAGCTAGTTGCAGCCTGTCAGGCAGGAAATGTATCTGGGCCCCCATTTTGGAGAGTATGTCTCGCCCCAACAGAGGGTAGGGACAGTCTTGGGTGACCTTAAATGAATGGGATACCCGGCCCATCCCTAGGTCCACTGTTCTTCGGGTAGTCCATGAATACATTTTGGAGCCAACAGCTTCTTGGACCCAAGATCTTTTCTTGAAATGGGGCCATCGGCTTGGAGGGCTGAGTGTTGAGCCCCTGTGTCCACCAAGAATTGAGTGGGTTCTTCTTCCACTCTCAGAATTACCCTGGGTTCAGGGAGAAGGTCTCCCCTAATCACTGACTTCACTCAGGGCTAACACCGTTTGCCACTTGGGGGCACTTTTCTCAAGGCCTGGAATTTCTTGCTCCCGGCTTCCATTAGGACACTGTTAGGCCCAATGGCCTCAGTCAATTCTGAGACTGAAGGCAGGTATATTTTTTTCAATCTGCTTTTATACCATTTTAATTACATGTAAACAATAAGGTCAGTTCTAGGTTGCAATACAATAAATGCAAATAAGCAAAAGTCCGTGGTCATTCCTGTGATCACT
>JADRCH010007452.1:1055-63228 GCA_019843965.1 Rhynchomys soricoides
CGCCATCTTGTAATGGCGGATGTGGGTGCTCAGGCGGCTCCCAACATTTCTCTAATGTTGAACTTTTTCTTTTATTAATTTTATTTTGTTACAGTCCACCTGGACAGTTTTCCGGGACCCGCCTCCCACAGTTCCTTATCCCATTCCTCTTTCCCCTGTCTCCAAGAGAATGCCTCCATGGGGCCTCAAGTCTCTTGAGGGTTAGACCTGTCTTCTCTGACTGAGGCCAGACCAGGCAGTCCTCAGCTATACATGTGTTAGGGGCCTTGGACCAGCTCCTGTATGCTGCCCATTTGGTGACTCAATGTCTGAGAGACCTCAGCAATCCAGATTAGTTGAGACTGCTGGTCTTCCTATGGTGTTGCTCTCCTCCTCAGCTTCTTTCAGCCTTTTCCTAATTCAACCACAGAGATCCCTGACTTAAGTCGAATGGTTGGGTGTAAGTATCTGTGTTTGTCTCAGTCAACTGCTTGTTGGGCTTCTCAGAGGACAGCCATGATAGGCTCCTTTCTATAAATACACCATAGCATCAATAATAGTGTTAGGCCTTGCAGCCTCCTGTACAGAATGCAAGAAGTTTAACAAGCAGAACGGTCCTAGTGAGGATGTTTCGATCCCACTTGAGAGGGAGAAGAAAATAATCATGGGAGGCAGTAGGAGGGAGGGACCTGCATGAGTGAGGGAAGAGGGAAAGGAAAGGGAAAAAGTTATATGATCAGGTATGGGGTGGGGGAGACCCGAGAGAAGCCCTTAGTGCCAGCAGAATGAATGGAAATATGCAACCTTACAGGGTGGGAAGTGGGACGACTCTCTAGAAAGTATCAGAGACCTCGGAGGTGACAGACTCGCATGACTCAAAGGGAAGGACCTTAGATAAAATGCCCAACAGTGGAGAGAAGGAATTCATAGAGTCCACTTCCAGTAGAAAGACAGGGCATCAAGTGGTGGAATGGGGTTGCCATCTCATAGTCAAAAAGTCTGACCTAGAATTTTTCCTGTCTAAAAGATTTGCAGGGACAAAAATGGAGAAGAGGAGTCCACTGTCTTCTTCTTCTTAGGAAACATTACAGGGAGAAATGACAAGAAGGTAAGGAGAGCCCATAGAGGAAACAAGAGATCAGCAATCCTTTAAGTACTCAGCCAGTGAGGACTTCAGCCAAGTGTCCTATTCTGAAGAGATAAAGCTATTGCTACTCTTGCTTTCTCTAGGGCCTGCCTGTCTTTCCTAGACTTGAGTTCTTTGTGTCAGGCAATGAGCTCAGGCATTCATTAGACAACCACCAATACTCCTGCTACAGTTTTTCCCCCCATGAGCAAACGATAGTACATGACTGAACTTAAGATTCTTTTCATCTTTCATCTTTTCATCACCATGTCCTAAATGAAATATTTTCTAGGATAATCATAACAGCATTTACTATTTTTGCAGTGTTTTCCACTATCCATTCAAAATTATCATATACAAAAATAAATGCTGTGTTGTCTCAGTTGCTGAATGAGTATGCACATCATGGTTAACCTCATGATTTATAGTTTGAGAAGACTTGATCCCCATTTATGAACTCTATTATCAATACAAATTAGTTATTAAACCTGAGTGAAGAGTCTTACTTTTCTTTTTTCCTTTTAGATACAATAGGCTTTTCTTTAAACTGTTTGTTTGACTAAAGATGAACAGAAATAAAATAGTCTGTAATATGTGGAACTCTGCACACATTCCAGGACTGTGTCCATTCCTAATGGTTTTCATGACAACTCAGAACTAACAAAATAGGGTTAAACTAGATCACTAATCTTTCATTTGAAGACTTTCAAGACACAATTAAGTCTGATTCATTTCTGAAAAAGGTCCATTTCTTAAATAATTTGTTTTTAATAGTGAAAGTATACTTTGTAAAATTTAAGAGAAGCAATGTTTGAAAGATTTGAATCAATTTATTTATTAAGTATCTTAATCTCTTTTTATATATTTGGATTTTTCCAAAATGTAAATAGCCCTGCTGGATATTTTCATGCATGCTTTAACAAGTGAGTGACTTTTATTGTTTGTTGTTTCAAAGGATGTATAGATAATGTGTAAGAAAGTGTAATTATATTGTATTTGTCAAAGCTATGAGCATATCGTACTGGGAAATTTTTCTGTGTCTATATTCTGAAAAGATATTTATACTTTGATGGGCACATTTATGAATTCCATCTATAACAAAAAAATGTTCTTCTTCCCTTCTTCTGCCTCCTGAGATTATTTTGTTTCCTAAGTGCGTTTGAAGCATCTTGGCCTTCCTTCTTGTTAAGCTTCATGTGGTCTTTGAGTTGTATTGTGGGTATTCTGAGCTTTTGGGCTAATATCCATGTATCAGTGAGTAAATACCATGTATGTCCTTTGAATCTGAGTTACTTCACTCAGGATGATATTTTCTAGTTCCATCCATTTGCTTAGAAAGTTTGTGAAGTCATCATCTTTAATTGCTGAGTAATATCCCATTGTGTAAATGTAACACATTTTTTTGGATCCATTCTTCCATTGAGTGAGATCTGGATTGTTTCCAACTTCTGGCTATTATAAAAAAGGCTGCTATGAACATAGTGGAACAAAGGTCCTTGCTATGTGTTGGAGCATCTTTTGGGTATATGCCCAGGAGTTGTATAGTTGATTCTTCAAGTAGAGCTATTCCCAATTTTTCTGAGGAACTGCCAGACTGATTTTCAGAGAGGTTAAACAAGCTTACAATCCTACCAGCAATGGAGGAGTGTTCCTCCTCCTCCACATTCTTGCCAGCATCTGCTGTCACTTGAGTTTTTAATCTTAGCCAATCTGATTAGTGTAAGGTGGAATCTCAGGGTCATTTTGATTTGCATTTCCCTGATGACTAAGGGAAACATTTCTTTAGTTGTGTCTTGGCCATTCTAGATCACTCAAATGTGAATCATTTGTTTAGTTCTGTACCCCATTTTTAATTAAGTTATTTGGTTTTCTGGAGTCTTACTTCTTGAATTCTTTGTATATTTTGGATATTAGTGCTCTATTGGATGTAGGGTTGGTAAAGATCTTTTCCCAATCAGTAGGTTGCCATTTTGTCCTACTGACAGTGTCCTTTGCCTTACTGAAGCTTTTCAGTTTCAGGAGGTTCCATTTGTCAATTCTTGATCTTAAAGCCTGAGCCATTAGTGTTCTGTTCAGGAAATTTTCCCCTGTGCCAAAGTGTTCAAGGCTCTTTCCCACTTTATTTTCTATTAAATTCAGCATATCTGGTTTTATGTGTAGGTACTCGATGCATTTGTACTTGAGCTTTGCACAAGGATATAAAAATAGATCAATTTGCATTCTTCTACATGCTGACCACCAGATTAAAAAAAGAAAAAAAAATGTTCTTCTTACTTAAGAATAGGATAATGTTTCCACAATGAAATTTTAAATTTAATTAATCAAATCTTTCTCTGGGTAAGCTTCTGCTGTGCTCAGGGTTGGAATTGCAAGAGCCATGACCAGGAGCACTCTGATAGAAAACTGGTAAAAGGTAAAGGGACTGTGAACTCTGCTTTTAAGATTTAAATAACATCAATGTATTATGTATAGAGTAAACTAGATTTTGTATAATTCTGTTTGGTGCTATAGTATCTCTTATACTCCCCACCTTGAAAAAGAAATTTAATAGTTAATTGGCAGACATATAGCCTTGTCATTACATATGAGACAACCTTAATAAAATATAAAAATATAATATTTCACATTTGTATGTTGAATATTCCTGATAAAGAAACAACAGTTAAAGAAAAAAGGGGCCATGAATTTGAAAGAGAGTACAATGTGGGGCACATGGAAGATTTGGACTGAAGAAAGGAAAGGTAATGTGATTATACTGTAATTTCAAAAATAAAAATACTATTAAAAATAGAACATAAAATGATTTATATATGCATTTATATTTGCCCAACACTTAGTCTTTGTTAAGAGCATTCTACTCCTATTTATATTGACTTTTATAAACATATATACATATATGCTTATAGGTGTATATATATACACATATATAAACAGAAAGAGACATATTTAAAAACTTACACTTTTTATGAGATGGGTGTGTAACTTCAACTATATATCATAAGAATCTACTTCTTCTCTGTCACAGCACATTAAGATAAAAAAACCTTTAAGTGTTGGGTTCCATAGAAATTAAATGATTATTATAACAAGAATAAATACGTTTTGACTCAGTTACTCACTGTCTCTGCATACATATTTGGGCAGATATTTAGATCCAACAAAGCCATGAATATATACCATTTAAACATTTGCAGAAATAAATGACTATGAGATTCTACCAATATGTTAAACATAACCAACAAAAGCAAGGCACATTGTGTAAAGATATGAAAGTTAGTCTTAATATTGGAAATAGAATATTTATATTCTATATCATATAACTCCCAATATTCTTTACAACTCCCAAAGATCTTTAGTTAAGATTTAGCCCAAAATTTGAAATATGTAGGTATGTCTATTATCAACATTAACATGTAAATTTTCCATCAATGCACATGGTTGTTTTTTCTGTCACTGTCATTGGGATGTTTCACTGCTAATGAAGCTGAGCCCTTGATGAGGGAAGAGACTTATGTGTTGTGCTTTTTGTAGAAAATAAACAGCTCTGAACATTGAAATTACAGAAAGTATAGAAAGCTGAGCCTCTATCTCCCCAAGTGAATTGGAGACTTGTGAACCATCATTAGGACTTACATTTTTGTCAGTCAGACTAGAGTCACTATTATACAAGATCAGTGTGGAGATACATTCTAATGGCATAATAAACCACAGGAGATGTATGCAGATTTTTTCACAGTGTCTTATTTATTGGTCTCTCTGTTCCTCAAAAGTCAACTGGCTATTCAAAAAGAGAAACAATTTACTCCTTCATATTTGCATGTCATAGGGCTTAGAAATGTTTACAAACATTTTTGAAGTCACAATTTAAAAGTAGTTGAATCAACTGAGAAAAGAGTTGTAATGTAAGATTGTCTAGATTAAGTTGCACTGGGCATATACCTATAGGGTTCGTGATGATTCCACTAACTGATGTGTGTGCCATATCGGTAGCACTATTCTTTAGGTTTTGGCCCTGGACTGTGGAGAAAATGAGGTTAGATATGCAGACCTTCATTCTTTTTCTGTTCTTATCTTACACATCATCTCTAGTACTGATAATGTAAATGCCTACTTCTAATTCTGTCTTTGACTCACCCACAATGGTAACCTTTTATACCTTAAACTTGATTTTGTAATTATATATTATCACAGCAACAGTAATGACACAAGGGAAATATGGTAGACCTCCGATGGTTATTGTATAAGATATAGCTAGAGTAAAAAATCAATAGTACATTGCAACTGACATTGGAACCAGAGTCTCAGAAAATCCCTTGACTTCAGAGAGCCACTAGAATTGAGGAATGAAGACATATCATGCTTCTGGACTGTTTGCAATCCCTCTAAGCTCCTCCCAACAGTTACCTAGAAAAAGCTGCCTGTCAGGTAAGAGCCAGCAGTCAGGCATATAAAAAGAGTGCTCTAAGCTTCATGCATGATTTGTCTGTGGGTATCTGCATTTGTCTGAATCAGCTGCTGGGTGGAGTCTCTCAAAGGACAGCCATGCTAGACTCCTGTCCGCAAACACGACAGATTATTATTAATAGTCAACGATTGGTGTTTTCCCATGGTATGAGTCTCAAGTTGGGCCCATTATTGATAGCCATTCCCTCAGTCTCTGCCCCATCCCCCCATCCCTGAATTTCTTGTAGACAGGATAAATTTTGGGTCGAAAATCTTATGAGTAAGTTGGTTTCCCTATCACTCCACTGGGGTTTCTACCAGGTTACAGGAAATGGCCACTTCAGTCTCCTTATCTCCAATGATGTAGTCACAGGTAAGTTCACCCCCATTGATTCTTGAGTGCCTCCTATTTCCCATGTCTCTGACACATCCTGACTCTTATGTAAGAATAGGCAGAAGGAATATGGCTTTGAAGGGTGTAGGAACTCCACAGGAAGACCAACAGAATCAACTAAATTGGACCTTTGGGTCTCTCAGAGACTGAAACACCAACCAAAGACTGTACACAGGCTGTACATAGGTCTCCCAATACATATGTAGCAGATGTGCAGCTTTATCTTCATGTGGGTCCTGAACTGGAACAAGGGCTATCCAAAATGTTTTACTAGTCGGGCTGCCTTGTCTGGCCTCAATGGGAGAGGATATACCCAGCCTCTCAGTGGCTTTGTATATCTTTGTGGAGGGATATGAGGGGGGTAGTCACTCAGATGAGGAGGCAAGGGAAATGGGGGCTAAGGGAAATAGGTGGAGATGACCGGGAAGGGGCAGTGAGTGGAATGTAAAAGGAGTAAGTAAAACAATATAAAATAAAATGAAATTTTAAAAAAGGACTGCTCTTTACCCCCTCTCCTTCTCTCTTTCTCTTCTCTCCCCCCTCCTCTCTTTCTGTCCTTCTCTGTCCCCCTCCTTTCTCTGCCTCTACCCCCTTCTCCAGGTCGCCTTCCTGCTAGTAAACTTTCTTTATACTAATCCTGTCCTACAGCTGATTCCTCAGAGAGAACATCTTGGCGTGGGACCGCTGAGGTGCTACTTTCCTCCTGCCTTACACTACTGCCGATTTTGTAAAACACAACATGGACCAGACAAGCCCACTTGTGATAGATTCCAAAGATTTGGCACATGTCACAACCTTAGAGTGAAACATAAGGTGGGGTCCAAAGTCTCAGGGCATTTTAAGTCTCAAAGAATTATTTCAGATAGGAGCTGAAGTCGTTGTATGTTTCCTGCCTTCAGAGAATCACTAGCAGTGAGTGGAAAAGCTTCAGCCTTCACCTTGACCTAAGAAAACAACCCAGAAGGGCATCTTAAGTATTACCTCAGAAGGTGACTCACCGTGTGAGCCAAGCACTTTTTATATTCCTTAATATTCACATCTTGTTTTTAATACATTTAATTTATGCTTGTTATTAGGAGAGTTGATGATTTCCATCAGTAATCAGGTAAAAGTACTTCCTGAGGAAGCATGAGATATAAATTCATGTACTCATCACTCACACAAAAAACCAGATGTGGTAATATGTATATTATATCTCTCAAAGCTATGGAGGCTAGACACCAGCCAGAGTTCATTTTCAATTACAGACCATGTCTCAAAGAATAAGATGAACAGTGATAGAACAGGACATGAGAGGTCTTCCTGTGGCCTATATTCAATCACACAGGCCTATATCCCACACTTGTATAAACTACATACCCACTCACATCCATACGAAATTTAAGAATTAAAATTGTTAATATATATGTAATTATACCACTGGCTGATTCCATTCGTTCTTTCCTTACCCTCCCCCTGAACTTGGTGTTATTCACTGAACACAAGGTTATGTTTGTGCTACAAAATACCTAGACAACTGAGGAATACCCTCAATATCTATAAGTAAAATTTCATAGATGTTTGCCCACACTTATTTACTATTTGACAACAACAGACTGCATGCAATAGATTCCTGCATACATAAAATATGTACTATTTAGTTTCCAAGAAAAAGTTGACAGTTCTTAATACAGTGTTGGAACTATACTTTGATTCAAATTTTAATTTATTTTGTCTCTCCACTTTTTGGGGAGCACTGGACTTTTGATACTTGGTCTCACTAGGTAGATCAGTTTACCTAGAAAGTTACTGGGCATGCCAGGCTGGCATGGAATTAACAATTGACTGGACTTAATCTCATGATATCTGGTGTATAAGAAAATATCTCTTTACCAGAATTTAAATAACTCATATTCTATTGCATCAAATATTCTCACATATAGAGAGAATATAAATGGCTATATGTAACCCACGGACAATATTTAGATAATGTGAAATTCCAATATTGGAGCATACAAAAGCATCCTAAAGACTACAAAATTATGTGCCTCCTGACTCTATGAACAAAATTAAATTAAGATAACAAGTTAAATGACACTGTAATTTTTATGCTTACAGTAATCTCATCTTTAGTTTATTACTAGTAGAAGAATCATGGTTAGCAACTGACAGATAATAGGAGTTGTCGTTGGAACATTTGTAGAATTTTCATGTCTAGCATTCTTGGTAGCACCACCATTATAACTTAAGCACAGGATTTAAATATACTTATAATTTATAGTATTTTAAATCCATGATGAAGTAATAAGTCCATAGACTTTCATAAACTCAAAAAATTATTTATATTTGAAATTTCCATTATTTCTCTTAAGCAAGGCA
This sequence comes from Rhynchomys soricoides, assembly GCA_019843965.1. Lineage (NCBI taxonomy): Eukaryota > Metazoa > Chordata > Mammalia > Rodentia > Muridae > Rhynchomys > Rhynchomys soricoides. The sequence continues at coordinate 9,356 of JADRCH010007452.1, forward strand.
ACATTTCATTCATAATTTAGCAATCCAGGGAAGTTCATGATGTATCTATACTCCCTAGGCTAACAAGAAGCAGCATAGGCAAAGAAATATCAAATAATTGTTTTAAATTATTATATTAGTAAGGATATGTAGGAAGATTATTTAAATACAAAACTTGCAAGCATGAGTAAACTATTGTTTTAAAAAACTAAAGCAGTAATCAAACAGTAATTAACACTCATGTCAAAACTGTGGAAATGTACAACACATCAGTGGTGATTTTAGAGGGTGGAAGTAACTGAGGGGTAAAGTATTTGTGTAATAAACATAAGGTCCTGGAATCCATCCACAGAGTAACAAACAAAAGTAATTAAGTAACAAACAAAAAATGATTAAGGGAGAAAATGTATGTGTGTGTTGCTGTTTCACTTTTCAAAAAAATTGTTTGAGAAAATAATAAGGCCTTGGGGTAGACTTTTGGAACATTACTGTTAAAAGATAAACAAAGAAACAAGAAATACATTTCTTTATCAGAAGAAAGTGCTGAAAGATGGGAATTTAATATTGGCTCAAGGATGAAGGATGCAAAATCCCAAAAGAGAAGTTCAGGTGTGACTAAAATTTTCAATCCCTAAGGAAATAAAAGTATATCATGGTCGAGTACATAAATGTAATAATCACTTCATTCCCTGCTTACATAGATGTGATGTGCTTTTAGGAAGAGATTGAGAATATTTCCATATTTCTTATGTAAAGAGAAAAATGAAGTGATACCTGTTTGACTTTAATGGAGTCTCATCAAGTGGTTTATATGATAAAAGAAATACTACGTATTTACCTTCTGACAACCGTGGCTAATATAACAGCATTATAATTTATGAGTTATGAGTCAGAAGTCATTCTAGAATTGTTTCTTACAATATCCTTTTAAAAATCAAAGAAACTAACTGTTTCAGAGCCTAATATTACCTTTCTAGGATAACTGATAATGACAATATTTAGGGACCAACAAGGTTTTTTCTCTTAAATATTTAGGTAAGTTTTAAAATAGATTCATGTTAGTATCTTCCTTTTTAAGACATTGATTATCATGTGTAAAAATAACTTACATGATGAATGAGTATTTATTATTTTACATTTAAGATATATCCTGTAAGAGATTCAGGTATGTAATATGACATTCTTAACTGTTTAATAATGCTGAATTTAGATTCCCAGAACCTATTTATAATGTCCTTCCCATTTAGCCTTTGTATCTAACTTTCATTCCACAGGGGCCATAGGCCATGATCCTGCCCTGTTTCTGTCTGCACAACTCTTCTAGATTGTACATATGATTATGGAGAATTTTCATTAAACGTGGTCCGTTTTATCTTTACATATGGCTTCAGGTTATAAAGAACCTAAGGATTCTTGGTGTACCCCTTTCTCATCTTTTCATTCAATTGTGAGACTGTAGGTACAATTTCTAGAAAGATGAATGTCCAAAAAGTCAGTAGACATTCTTCTCCATTTGAAGTGTCCTAATAAGTAATCTGATTCTCCATGTACTGATCTTACGTTCTTTTATATTTATGAAGTTTCTTCAGAGACTGACAGTAACTTAAGCATTCCTAGACTCTAGTTCTTTCATATTTTTATTAAAAACAGAGTTCTTAATATTAATTTCAAAGACTTCAAACTTAGATCAGCACCACACTTTATGACTTCTTTCAATATTAAAAGGAAGCTGCAGGAATAAGGAGAAGTGGGAGTAAAGAATTCTATCCTGGTCCATTTGATTTCTGCCATTTCTCTGATTAATTAATCATGTGATCACAAAATATCCTCAGTCTCAATAAGGTGGACAGTTATCAATATATTTTTCAACTATATTTCCCATTGAGATTCTAACACAGGAAAGCGATTATCATTTCACTTCACGATAGTGTGCGAAATGGTTTTACTGATATAAGGTTGTTCTTTGCAGACACACCCTTGCTTATATCTCAAGTTTGTGAGAGAAGATATTATTGGAAGTTCTCTGAGGTTCTCCTAGGTTTCTACAGATTCTTGAAAAAAGAATGGCTCTGGCAAATGGCTCTTTCATAACTGAATTCATTCTCCTGGGCTTAACAGACCAACCTGACCTCCAAATGCCCCTGTTCCTAATTTTTCTAGTAATGTATTTGATAACTGCATTTGGAAATTTGACTTTGATAATTTTAATTGTGTTGAACTCTCACCTTCACACACCCATGTACTTTTTCCTCTTTAACTTATCCTTCATAGACCTTTGCTATTCTTCTTTGATCACACCCAAAATGCTGATGAACTTTATACTAGAGAGGAACATTATTTCTTACATGGGGTGCATGACCCAGTTCTACTTTTTTGGCTTTTTTGCAGTTTCTGAGTGTTATGTGCTGACAGCAATGGCCTATGATCGCTATGTGGCCATTTGCAATCCACTCTTGTATAGTGTAGTCATGTCTCCAAAGATGTGTTCCTATCTTATTCTTGGTTCATACTTCATGGGATTGTCAGATGCCACGATCCACACAGGTTGTTTAATGAGACTGACCTTCTGTGATGGAAACACCATCAACCATTACTTTTGTGATCTCCTCCCTTTGCTGCAACTCTCCTGCACCAGCACCTATGTCAATGAGATAGGGTTGTTCATTGTAACAGGAAAAGACATCATCGTGCCCACTGTGATCATCTTTGCCTCTTATGGCTTCATCCTCTCAAGCATCCTCAAAATAAGGTCCACTTCAGGCAGGTCCAAAGCCTTCAGCACTTGCAGTTCCCACATAATTGCTGTTTCAATGTTCTTTGGTTCAAGTGCATTTATGTATCTCAAACCTTCTTCGGCTGTATCTATGAATGAGGCTAAGTTCTCTTCCATATTTTACAGCATTGTGGTTCCCATGATGAACCCTCTAATCTACAGCTTGAGGAACAATGATGTCAAAGTTGGCTTGAAAAGAACCCTGAGCAGAATCCTTTAGTCATAACCTAATCTCATTATAAATACAACACAGGGTGTTTATGTTTAGTGTATTTCTGGTGTCAGCTTTTTCATTGTGATTTCATAATATGAAGATGGAAAGTGAATATTGACTTATTTACCATCTTATAGTAAGCTAGTTATTTTTTTAATATTTACAATTTCTTCTCATCATCACATCGTGATAAAAATCACATTACATATAGCATTTTTTGTTAATTATACTTATAGATTATCATCAATGATTCTGGTATTTATACTTCATTGCAATTGTATACTTGCAGAAGAGCAATTATATTTGTTATTTGAAACAGTTGCTTTATATCTCATTCTCTCTGTTCTCTTCTCTTTGTCTAATGGGTGAGAAAATATCCTTTACATATATCTATACTGAATAGACACAAGTCATTCTACACTGACTTTTAAGCACCTGCATTACATATGCAAATACTTAAAGATTCATTTGGCAGCTGTATGACTTTAACTTATAAATATAAACTAGCACATTTACATTTAAAAATATTTTCATTATGTGAATAGTATACTGAGGCTCAGGTAAGTTAACAACTTACAAAATGATACAAGGATCCTTAATCAGGGGATAAATATGTGTACCAGAGATGTGTGCTAATTCTCCACATGTTAGTTTTCAGAAAGAATGCTTTCTAGAACATGGTTTAAACACAGGACTGTAGTGTATAGATGATTCTACAGAAGTGCCTCCTGGTTAGTATTTCCCAAGTGACATTTAATTAGTGACAAGTGATAACTTCCACTCACCCCATATTTCTAGTTATATTACTTAATTGAAATTCAGTAATACTGAAATTACTGCATTTACTACTGGAATGAAATATGAGGCAACATGTCAGCCTTGAGGTTTATATGTTGTGCGCTGCTTTAGGATCTCTAAATTCATTAACCTTTGGTACCATTGTCATTTCCTCCTAACAAAAATTTAATGATTCATTTTAAGGAAAAAGAAGATGCCAGCTATGCCAGTAGGTGATTGGCTTAAATAAAAATCCGTCGTCTCACAGAAAAAGGTTCTGAAATACTTTAGGGGACTTTTGGCTTAGTAAGCAGGGTCTTGGTAGACAGTGGATTGTACAAAATTTACTTACTATAAAACAATTGCTACAAGGTAAAGAGTGATTTGTGGGAATAAAAGTACAGAGAGCAACCTGTAAGAGTAAAATCCTGAAAGTAAAACATTGAACTATCCTCCAAATTTTATATTTTTTATCTTTATTATTTAACTGGAAGTTTGAATGTATTCATCACCTCATCTGGTCTAGGTGATAAATGCAAACAGTGTAGAGTGATCTATGTCATGCCTCTTAATTTTGTTACCCAAACAGTCTCCAGCTGATCTCAGTTTCTGTTAAATCCCACACCATAGGTATTGCAACAATAGGATCAGACCATTCAGGCACAGGTGACAATTGTTCTCCTCTCTTTTTACTCTCAGTGGTTTGGATTGTTTTCCAAGTATCAATATCTCATCTTGGTAACATTGCACTGATGAAACACACTAACCAACTAGATTGTACCATGGTATGAAATACTCCTTTAGCAAATATGAAGTTGTACACCAAATGTGGGTCCTTCGAGTAAATGAAAGTCCTTATTCTATTTGTAGTGTATGGCTGGTGTTACGTCAACTTGAAACAAGCTAGAGTCATTTAGAATGAGGAAACCTCAACTTAAGTGGACTGGCTGATAGAAAATCGTATTGGAATTTTCTCTCCTTTTGTATTGATGATTAATGTAGAAAGGCATAATTTACCATGGGCAGTGCCATCCTTTGGTCCACTGAAAGGTGTTCCTTAGGCCTATAAGAAATTAGGCCATGAAAAGCAAGTCAGGAAACAGTGATCCTCCATGGCCTCTGCTTTAGCTTTTACCTCCAGGTTCCTTTTCTTACTTCTCTCATAATATATTTTCATTTGGAAGTATAAAATGAAGGAAAACATACCAAGTTACTTTTTATTCAAATATGTTTTAAGATTTCATCATTTTCCTCTTCTTTTCCTCCATCCAAAACCTGCTCTAATACATTCTGTCGTTTGTTTTTTATTCAAATTCAATACTTCTGAATCTTTGTGTGTGTGTGAGTGTGTGTGTGTATGTGTGATCCCGGTCTTTTAATGCTACTTATATGTATGTTTCCAGGATTATCTCTTCACACTAGGTAGCCAATTACTGTGTTCTTTCCTGGGAATACTTTGCTCTCTCTCCTTGCTCTCAGGACTTTGATCTTAGTATTTTGTCTAGCATTGGAGAACCACTGAGCTTCTTCTCCTCAGACTATCTGTGAGTTCATATGAGCTTTGATAATGTTGATTTGAAGGGTAGTGTTTTTGTAGTGTCCTCCATCAACACTTAAAAATGTCAGTCAGGAATATATAAATGTTTTCTTGAACATTACTCAGGTGTTTATTCTTTTCCCCTTTAGTTCATCATTTGTGTCCTTGGGTTATTTGATGAAGTAAATGAATGGTTCTTCTTTTTCAAATTCCTGATCTGGAGTTCATGTGTGGAATTCTCATTGGAGATCATCTATGAGGTTTTATGGGTACATGGACTTTCATATCATTTGTGGTTTTGCATTGCAACTTGGGTATGTGACTTCCTTTTTAGCTGTGTGTAACATGTGAGACTATAGGCTGCTAGGTTTGGTATGTGACGGATGAATTATCAGAATTAGGTCAGAGATAGTTGGTGAATAGGGTTAACAATTTACCCATTCTTAAACTGTTTAGTGCTTGAAGTCTTATTTCAAGCAATAAGACAGGACAAAATAAATAAATAATTAAATAAATGGGATAAAAATGGAGAAAAATTCAGTGTCCTTTCTATTTGAAGTTGTTATAATACTAAACAAAAATGATTGTGAAAAACCCTCCAGAAATTCTTTGATTTGATTGAAAAAAAAATAAATGCTTACATATGATGAATACGCAGGATACTAAATTAGCACAAAACCAGTAGCTTTTCTATTACCAGCATGCTGTCAAATTAATCAAGAGGCCTTGCCATTTATGATTACAAAAATAAACCTGGACCAAGTGTGAAAAGGATGTGAAAAAACATTAGCATTCAAAACTATAAAATACTCAAAAGCATTGAAGATGACTCTAGAAGATGGAAAGACTACACATACTTATTATTGGGGAAATTAATATTGTAAAAAAATGACCTTACTACTAAAATGTGCTACAAATTAGTTACAATACCCATCATCCTTCAAAGAAATGTAAATGCAGTGTAAATTCCTATGGGAGCACAAAATGTCTTGGAGACTCAAAAGAATCCTGAACAAAACAGGATCAATCTAATGATGTCCCCTTAGTGGTTTGAAGATTTATGAAAATATCATGGTAGAAAATATATAGAATAATAGTCAGGCAGGAACCATGGAACCACATAGAGGACATGTCTATAAACCATGAAGGTGTATCTACCTAACTTTTGACAAATATGCCAAATTTTGTCAAATATGCCAAAAAATACACTGTAGAAAAGATAGCCAGTTCAAAAATGCTGCTGTTAAATCTAGGTAGCCACATCATAACAATGAAATGATGCCCATTTGTCAAAAAAATCAGTTTCAAATTGAGTGAAGACCTTAAGGTAAGGCCTGAAACCCTGAATCTGTTTGAGAAGATAGTGATACAGATTCAGAGATGGTCAGAATAAGACTCTGACCACTCAGAACAATGCCTCAACTGAAAAATGGAATCTTGTAAAATTAAAAAGTTTTACATAGCAAAGAAGTTAATATTTTATAGACCTTGATAACTAATCATCTTACAGAAGATGGAGCATTAGCATATAAAAATATAAAAAGAAAACTTAAACAATATTAAATTAATCAACCAATCAATTAAGAAAAATAGACATTCATCAAAAGATAAATTGCAAGGGTTCAATAAACATGAAAAACATTCAACTTCATGAGACACCAGAAAAATACAAATAAAAACTACACTGGACTCTCCATCACCTCAGTTAGGACGGTAATCATTAGAACATTTTAAAAATTGGGGGAAGAGTGGAGTTTTGTAATCTGAAAAAAATGTTATTTTCTTTGAAACTCTGTATACATTTTCCTACCATAGTGTTACTTACTATGCAAACTGTATTTCGTATGTTTTATTAAGAAAAGATGGAGAATTAAAAAATTTAGACCTCTGTAAGATTGTGGACAAAAGGGAGCCCATATATACTGCTTGTATGAATATAAGATATTAAATAACACAAGAATATTTACACAGTGCACAAAAATATTATGCCTATAAGAAAAGAATATGACATTTGCCTCTCTGATAATCTTTTAATTTGCTCAGAATGATTATCTACCATTTTATTATTTTCCTGCAAATAACCTAACTTTGCTTTTCTTTATGGCGGAAAATATTCCTATGTATAAATGTACATTTTCTTCAGCCATTTCTCTGTTGTTGGATATGTTGGTTGGTCTATGCCATATTTATGGTGACTGGCTCTACAATAAACACTGCTGTACAGATATCCCTATGATATATTGACTTGAAAATCTTCAGGTAAATGCCAGGGAGTAGTGGTTCTTATAGAAGATCTATTTTTAATTTTTTTGAGAAACTTCCATGTTCATTCAATTTAAGCTAGAATATCTTATATTTAAATATTGCCATATGAGGCAAACTTCTGCTACATATGTTTTGGGAACCATAGACCCACCCATGTATAATACTGTATGGTTGGTGGTTTAGTCTTTGGTAGCTCTGAGGGATCCGTTTAGAGCTTCAGTTTTTAAACCTAATGACTCTCAGGAGGTACTTAGTATTCTGTATTCATTTTATATGTTAAGAAAATTTTAGCTGCTCAGGTCAGGATACCACTATTATAAATATCAAAGAATCTAGTAGTTGCCCTCTCCATATATTGGCTGAAAGACTCAAGCAGAATTAGACAAACTTCATCAGTCTCCTCTAACCTTGATTGCATTTTACAGATGGGGATGAAGTCCTCCAAGATCCCTTCAGGTACTTAATGGTTTGCCTGTTGGACACCTGGAGTAAATTAGACACACAGGTACTTAAGTATAAAGTATTTTTCTCAAAGTAAGCATGAGTAAATACCCATAATAATAAACATAATAAATGTTGTCCCAAGCTTTTACTTCAATGTAAATAGATTGAAAGATTATAAAGCAAGGAAATGAAAGCCTAAACTACTTAGAGATTCCATCTTATACTAGATGGAATGAATAAAATGAATAACACACATGACAGCTTATGCTCCCAAGGATGTGGAGCAAAGGGAACATCCCTCTATTGCTAATGGGAATGCAAACTCCTACAGCCAATATAAAAATCAATACAGTGGTTCCTCAGAAAATTGGAAATAGATCTACCTCAAGACTCAGCTATACCAGTTCTGGGCACATCCCAAAAAGATGCCCCATCATACCATAATACACTTGTTCGACTATTTTCAGAGCAGCTGTATTCATTAGCCAGAAGCTGCGAACAACCTAGCTGTTATCAACTAAAGAATGGACAAAGAAAACGTGGAACATTTACACAAGGGAATATTACTCTACTGTTAGAACAACAACAACAGCCAGGCAGTGGTGGTGCACGCCTTTAATCCCAGCACTTGGGAGGCAAACGTAGGTGGATTTCTGAGTTCGAGGCCAGCCTGGTCTACAGAGTGAGTTCCAGAACAGCCAGGGCTACACAGAGAAACCCTGTCTCGAAAAACCAAAAAAGAAAGGAAAAAAAAAAAAAAAAGAACAACAATAACGCATGAAATTTACAGTTAAATGGATGGAACTAGAAGAAAATCACGCTGAGTGGGGAAATGAGAAAGCAAGAGAGACAAACAAACACGATATGTGCTGATTTATAAGTGGATATCAGCATTTAAGTAAAAGGTAATCATGCCACAACACACGGACCCAGAAAAGCTAAGTAACAAGGAGGGCTCTAGTGAGGGATATCCCTTGGCAGGGAAAATAAAATAGATTTTGTGGGTAGACTGGGGAGGGTGAGCATAGAAACAGGTGGAAATTAAGGAAGGAGGGAGAGAGTACAGGGAAAGATTACTGAAATATGGGGCATTTGGGAGGTAATGTGAAAACCTAGTACAAGTGGGGACTTCCTGGAACTTATGAGAATGAGTCTAGCAAGGACTTCTAGAACTGGAATATCTGGAGCCTGAACCAGCAATCTTCTGTAACTAGGCAAGTCTTCTAGTACTAGAATTGGGACACAAACCCAACCACAATCACTTGGACCTGCAACATGCCCTGCCTGTGAGAGTGGTCAATCAATGATTGGTCTAATGAGGCCAAAGCCACAAAAGAGATCCCATGCCCTACACTACCTAGATTGGCAAGAATCAGAAGCTGAATGACCCAGAGACCTATAGTAGAACCAAACACAACTGCTAAGAAAGAAAGAAAGAAAGAAAGAAAGAAAGAAAGAAAGAAAGAAGTTATATACTGACTTATAAGTGGATGTCAACATTCTAATGCTAATTTGGATCCCTCAAAACTGTCTGCAAGAGATAGCTTCTGAGAACCTGCCTGCAATTAATTTTGATTGGTAAATAAAGATGCCAGCAGCCAATAGCTGGGAAGAAGACAAAGAGACAGGATTTAGGTTTGCCAGGTTTGGGATCATGAGGAGAGAAGAGAGGAAGAATACGCAGGAAGGCGGCTTAATTGGGTGAAAAGCAGCCAAGATAGAACATAGAAATTAGTAAGTAGTAACTCAGAGTTATAAGTAGGAAAGTGGATTCTAACAGCATAGAGGTTAGGCACTAGTCCAGCTATTATGCTGCTTAAGGCATATGTAAATATAAAGTTAAGTATGTGTCTTTAATCCAGGAACATAAATGGTCTAAGGCTGGAAGATACCCTGCCCCAGGATTTATTAAAAATATGCATGCTACAATACGTAAATAAATGAATAGAATAATAAAGTAATAAAAATGTAAAAGTCAATGAAATTATTCCTAAAAATATTCTGCCAACTTAATAGATTGGTGCCTAGTGCAGCTCTCATCAGAGAGGCTTCCTCAAGCAGCTGATGGGAGCAGATTCAGAAACCCATAACCGAACATTAAATGGAGGGGAAGAGGAGGCAGGATTATAGAAGCCAGAATGGTTGAGAACACCACTAGGATAGGTCCACACAATTAACTAAACAGGGTTCATAGGGGCTCACAGACATGAAGTAGCAATCACAGAGCCTGCACTGGTCTGTGATAAGTCCTCTGCATATATGCTATGGTTGTTTAGCTTGAGGATTTGGGGAACTCCTTACAGTGGGAGAGTGAGTGTCTCTGACTCTTTTTCTGATACTTGGAACCCTTTCCCTCCTACTGGGTTGCTGCCTCTTTTCTGAAAAGGAACAGAGGAGCTGTGGATCTGGGGAAGATGGGAGGTAGGATGTTGTCTGGGAAGAGTGGAAGGGGAGGAGAATACTGTTGAGATGTATTGTATGAGAGAAGAATAAATAGAAAGAAAAAAGAAAGATGATATATATATATATATATATATATATATATATATATATATATAAAGCTAATGGTTTTTGTAGTACTAGTTCTGTTACAGATTCTTATTTTTTTTTTTTTGAAGAATAAGTTCATCCATATTCAAAAGTAAAAGGGTAAAATTTAATGTGAAGATCCACAGCTTCAAATTGCCTATCGAAACTGTATAGGAAGTTCATTGCAGTATTTAGAGTTTGACTCTGGTTAATCTCAGTGTTTTATTTGATTTTTCTTTTTGTTTGTTTGTTTTGTTTTTTCAAATTTTTATTATAAAGCTATTTTTAATTTTAAAGAAGGATGTTGGAGAAAGATGATGATACACGTATGAATAGATAATATATAATATTACAAATATTACACTTTCAAAGTCAATATCTATTTTTTCCCACAAATACCAGGGGAAACTAAGACAATTTTTTTCATGTTGTAGACCGAGTACTTTGTGTAATTCCAACTACATCATGCAAGAAAAGTAAACACAACCTTTTATTATCAGCATCTATTTTGCATTAGTTGATTTTTAAAACTCTTTACTCCATTTTGTATCCATTCTTTTATGTGTGTGGGGGTTTGATGGAGATGACATTGGACCATGTCTTTTGTCTGTCTTATTTTTTATAATACAAGAGTTTTCTTATAAATATCCAAAGGCCGATTCACTTAAAAAGATAAAATTAGCTTTTAGTTGCACTTTAATCAAATTAATCAAATTGACACACATATATAAATCCAAATCATTGAGAGTTGTATACATGTTACAACAGGAAAAATTAATCAACGCAATGGAAACCCATAAAGAAAACTTTGTCTAAGTCTTAGTCAATTCAAAGGTATTTCCAGGCACTAGGGTCCATAGGTAAAAGGATAAAGAAAAATGATATAATGTAGCTAGAAAGAGTGAAATAAGTGAATCAAAGATTACAAAGTGCTAAAAACTACAATATAGCAGAGATATTACATAGTAGATCCACTTTTCATTCAACAACAACAGAAATAATTTTATTGGCTCAAGAGGTATGGCTCAGTTGTTGAAAGCAATTATTGCTCTTGCAGAAGACATGCATCCATTTTATTGAACTCACATGGAAGCTAATAATCTTCAGTAACTCTAGTCCTCTGAATCTTGTGCCCTCTTCTGACCTCTGTGGGCTCTTGTATGGCCATGGTGTACTACACTCATTCAAGTATCTACATATAAACACACTTTAGAAATGAAAGGGCTAATAAAGAGATAAACACTAAACAATATTTTCTAATACTTATACACATATTTTATATGTAAAATATGTAAATATGTGTAAAAATTAATTGTTAAGGAAATATCAAGCATGTAAATATTGGTTTCAGATAGATAAATGGGATGAACTTTCTAATGTGTAGGTAAAGGATTTAGTAATATCAAAAGACTATCATAATAAAAAAAATTTTATGCTAAATTTCAAAATATTAAAAAAATATAATGACTTTTAGAAAAATTAAACACTAACAAGGTATTTATATTATTTTTAAAATGCTTAAATTGCAGTTTGATAACCTTAGATTTAATATCTTAATGATAGTCAGTTTTTACTATTTTCTTAAAATAATAATAATAGTTAAACATCTTATTCCATGAATGATATTATGATAACCTAGGTTATTCTCTAAATACTTTTTTAAAAGCTTAAACATCTTATGTTAGTCAGCCATTCCAAATGTTTCTGGTTCAAAATCATGGCTAAAACTCCTGGGAAAAAAAAAAGACTCAACAATTAAACAGAGCTCTTTGCTGAAAGGTAATTCATTCATAGTACTTGAATATATAAGTGGGCAATGTGAATTTATTACCTTCCATTTCATCTTTGTATAGAAGACATATTCCAATAAAGGAAGGAATAACCAGGATAGAAATATCTTGTGAATGCTTATTTCTGGAAGCCAGTACATCTGAGACCCTCTACTTCCTTGACACATTAAGTGACATAGTTTTCAAATATTAATCTTTCTTCACAGGAAGAAATAGTGAAAATTATCCTACTGTTGAACACCTAAATTTCTCCACTAGATTTTTTAATTTACATGTGAAAGAACAAGAGAAATTATTTATGGCAATGGTAAGGGAAAAAGTCATTATCTATTAAAAAGCAGAAATAAATTATTGAAATGAGATTCAAATTTCTTGCACCCTACAAACAAATAAACAAACAAAAGAGATGTGATAATGGCCACACAAATGAGACTAATAAAATTGACATTCCAAGCCCAGTAACTACATGAGAAAGGACACACTTTCAGATCAACACTTTCTCTTATTCAGGGTCTTTATCAAGGCAATTTTAACATCTTTGTTCCTCAAGCTGTAGATTAAAGGATTCAGCAGAGGAACAGTATTGGTATAAAAGACAGAGGAGATTTTACTTTCATTCATTGACTCAGCAGAAGACGGTTTGAGATATATAAATGCACCTGATCCAAAGAACAGAGAAACTGCAATTATGTGGGAACCACAGGTGCTGAAGGCTTTGGACCTGCTCTCCTTGGAGCTTATATGAAAGATACTTGAGAGGATGAAACCATAAGAGATAAAGATGGTGATGGTGGGCACAATGATGTTGATGCCTATAACAACAAAAACCTCTAGCTCATTGACATAGGTGCAGGAGAGCTGAAGCAAAGGGGGAATGTCACAGAAGTAGTGATTGATGGTGTTTGCACCACAGAAGGTCAGTCTCAGCATACATCCTGGGTGAGCCATGGCACTAGAAAATGCCATCATATATGAGCCAAGTATGAGGTTTAAACATAATTTAGGAGACATAGCAATATTGTACAAGAGTGGATTACAGATGGCCACATAGTGATCATAGGCCATTACAGTCAGCACATAACATTCAGAAATGCAGAAAAAAACTGAAAAAGAAAAGCTGGGTCATGCATCCTCTATAGGAAATAATGTTCTTCTCTGATATAAAGCTCATTAACATTTTTGGTGTGAACACAGAAGAGTACCAGAGGTCAACAAAGGACAAATTAAAAAGGAAAAAGTACATTGGAGTACGAAGATGAGAATTCAGTACAATTAAGGTAATCAAACTCAGATTTCCCAACACAGTGAGAACATACATCACTAGAAACAGGATGAAAAGAGGGCACTGGAGATCAGGCTCCTTGGTTAATCCCACCAGAATGAACTCAGTCACTGAAGAGCCATTTTCAGAACCCATTCTTCTTTAAAGGAATCTGTGAACACAGGCAAAGAGAAATCATGTTAGAAGAAAAGACAACCGTTCCCACAACTGTCGTACAAACATATAGAGTATCACCAACATAACTTTAATTGTGATGTTTCTCTCATCTAAATGCTTTTTACTTCCTATTTCTCTGTCTCTGTATGTCTCTGTCTCTGTCTCTCTCTCTCTGTCTCTCTCTCTCTCTCTCTCTCTCTCACACACACACACACCTACCCACACTATTATTACATACCTATTTTGATCATATTTACCCTCTCTTTTTCTGCCTACCCTACTTCATATATTTTTTATTCTTCATCATGCTCTTTTGGGTTTGTCATATATTATTGGAAGTGTGTCCTTCTGCTGGAGGATGGTTAGCTTTCTGGGAGCTACACTCTTAAAGCAGACTGACTCTCCTACCAGCAGCTTACAATTGCCAATAGCTCTTAGCTAAGTGTAGAGCTTCTTGACTTACTCCTCCTTCTAAGCTAGGATTTGGTCTGGATTGGGCTTGCAGAGATCTTGTGTATTCTGTCATAGTTACTGTAAGTTTGGATGTGCAAATGCACTGCTGTATCCAGAAGACACTTTTTCCTTATAACCCTCTGTCCTCTGGCTCTTGTTCTATTTATGATCTCAATTATCAACAAGATAAGTAATTAAGTACAACATCACATTCATTCCACAGATGTCTGTCAATGCTTCTCCATGAAGCAATACAGTATCCAAAGACAAAAAGGAGAGATCCAAGATACAACAGCTGTTTCCATCATTTGTTTTCCTACTCTTGAATCTCCCCTCATTGATGAGATCGGAAGTATATACCTTGACAATGTGTGTTGGCCTCTTACACAGGTTAGGCATTGAGGAAATGAGATCAACATATTGTTCTAAAGCATAAGAAATAATTTTAGAATGTTTTAGTTACTCCCATATGGTAGACAATATTCATGAATGGAGAATAGTGAAGTTCTGTCCAAAATGAAGGATCTCCTTAAAGCTTCTACCTAGTCTAAGGTACTAAATATCTTTGAACAATCTCCATGTTCTACTTTGAACAGATTCTTATATCAGTTTCACTTAAGTATCAATACTGCACAGTATAGAAAATAGTGACTGACATGTCTTATTTCTTTAGACTTCAGTCCCAAAACAAGACTGTAATGTGAATTGAATACAGAACTTCTTAATTATTAAGTAAAACAGTAGTAGTTCTTCATTGTCTACCTACTTATATGGTCCTGGAAGAACAATTTCTTCCTAGATATATTTCTAGTATATTCAGTTAGTGTATCTAAACTAAAACTCATAGCTTATCACAAGCTATGGTCATCTCAAGTAGCAGAGAAAAATTATCTTCATATTTACTTTTGATAAGTCAGAGTTTCAATGTGCTATCAATGTTATCATGCACTCACTTATAAGCAGAGTAGCTAATAAATCACACTTCTCTAGGGAAAAGTTTCTAAGTATACTATGGAGATAAGTGGTTTCCAGCTACTACTTGGACCTGAATATGTCATCATTTCCTTAGGGGCTTGATGTTTTACTCAAGGCTTCCTTCACTTGAGGGATTGAACATTCTCCAGGGAGAATGAAAAACAAAATCACTTTTAATTCAGCAAGGTGATGGATCAGTAAGTACAGAATCCTTCATCAACACAGCAACTGAGCCACAGTTATGTACTCATCATCTGTGAGTAGTCTGAAAATTAGTCATGGGGTTCTTGCATCCTGGTCTTCCATGAAACTGCCACACTGCATCTGGTATGGAAAAACAAGCTACACTCTTACCATTCACTATTACTGACAGAGCAACATAAAATTAGGATGAACACCCTGGTAAAGTAATATAACACAAATACATATAATCTATGCCACATCTTGTACACAGGCCATCTATAAGATTATTTTCTATCTGCCCTGTCTCACAGTTTTGTTTTGTTTTGTTTTGTTTCAGGAAAACACAGTATACATTCTAAACACCAAAGGCAAGTGGAAAAGGATGGAGGCTGAACCTGGCATAGTTAATACTCTCAGCTCAATACAAAAGTGAAAATTGAAAAATATCTCAAACTTCCCCCCCCAGTTTAGCCCTACAGGAGAAAGATGTACATGGCATTTCCAATGCCATAAATTTTCTGTGGATTAACCAGATCTATGGCTACTATCTAGGATTCTAGGATATATTGAAGTATTGATAGGAAGTAAAATGAAGTGACCTGGTTTTCAGTTCTGGTAAAAATAGATCCAGGGATGTGGACTGGTGATCATCACAGCTTCTACACAAATGTGTCAAAGGCATTAGATATAAAAAAATCCTAGACATATCATCTTATAGCATCTTCCCAGTGTGGAAAATAGTATGTGATATATCATGATGTAACTTATTTAGTTACTGCTATGCAGTTGGTTTCTTTCTCTGTATTCAGCATACTGGCTACGTATGTCATATTCAGAATGCCTGGTAGCCACCTGATACAAAACAAAACAAAGCTGAACAAACAAACAAAAAAACAGTGAATGCTCTATTCAAGCATATAAAACATGATTAATTTTTCAAATTCTTCCCACAAAGTGAAGAGAATCACAGACATCAAAATTCTATACAAATTTTATACATCTAACATTACTAAACCAAACAACAACAACAAAAGCAACAACAACAACAACATAAAATTACCATGAAAATCTTGTGTTTTTCTTTAAGTCAGATAAGCATGTATAAATTAATTTGGGCATTGTTGTCTTAACAATATTGTTTTCTAACTTATGAATGAGGATGTATTTCCTTATATTTATGTCTTATTAGTTTCTTTCAACAAAGTTTGGTAGATTTAGTTATACAAAATTTTATACTCTTTTTTGGGATGCATGATATATCTGCATATTTTCTTAATTTCCCTTTCATATTATTCATTGTTTGTATATGAACATGCAATTGATCCATATGCTGACTTTTATATTTTAAATTATTCACAAATTAAAATCTCTATTTTTGGTAACAAATGGAATATATTGGCCCATTGTATTCTTTTTTTTTTTTTTTTTTTTTTTTACTGGAAATAGCTTCTTCTCTCATACAATGCATCTGACCACAGTTTCCCATTCTTCCACTGCTTTCAGCTTTCCCTACCTGCCTCTCCTCAAGATTCACTCCCTCTGTATTTCCTCATCAAAGAAGAGTAGGCCTCCAAGAGATGACAGCCAAATGGGACAAACTAGGATACAACAAGGCAAGGCAAAGGACCCCGTATCAAGGCTGGACAAGGCAACACAATAGGAGAAAAATCCCAAGAGCAGGCAAAAGAGTCAGACATAGCCATGTTCCCACTATTAGGAGTTCCACACAAAATACCAAACTGAAACATTTAAGCAGAGAACCTGGTACATACTCTTGCAGACTCCAGGATTACTGCTTCAGTCTCTGTGAGCCCATATGAGCCCTGATTTGTTGCCTCAAGTACTCATGATTTCCTGCTGTCTTCCACCCCTCTAACTCCTACAGTCTTTCTCCTACCCATTCTATGGAGTCCCCATCTCTGAGGGGAAGCACCTAAAGGGAACTTCTAATTTAGTCTCTCTCTCTCTCTCTCTCTCTCTCTCTCTCTCTCTCTCTCTTTGAATAATATCTGGCTGTGGGTCTCTGCACAGCCTCAGATCTGCTATTGTAGGAAGCCTTTCTGATTGATAATAACTGGACAAGGCACTGCTGTATGAGTATACTAGAATATCATTAGAAGCCATTTAATTGAATTTTCCCCAGTCATGTGGACAGGTAGCAGGTTGAGAGTTTTGTGACAGATTTGCTGTTCACACAAGGTTTCTCTTTCCATAGCCTACAGAGATTTGTACCAAAGAGACTAGAATATAGAGGTAAAACCTCCATGTCTGCACCAGCTAAACCTCTCTATGTTCAATGACCAGTGTAGATGTTGTTGGCAGCAATGGGGCCTCACTCTCACTTTTCAAAGAGCTATTTTGTATCCTAGCATTAGCCTGAATTGTTTAGGAATCTTCATGGAACCTCCTCCACCAACAGCTAAAATGATTTTAATCCACCCCACCCACCAACCTGGAAGTCCTTCCTGGTTACAACAGATAGGCAGTTCAGACCCTGTATTCTCTATTAATAGAAGTCCACACTATGATCGCCCTCATAGATTCCAGGACGTTTGAGAGCACTAAGTTTTCTCACTGCCCCTCTAATGCCCCAAATTCCAGCTGTTTCGCCCCATACTCTTTCTCTTTCCATCCCTTCCCCACAAACTTAATCGCTCCAGCTCCTGTCCTGACTTACTTCCAGCCCATTCACAAAAATTTATTATATTTCTACTTCCCAGAGAGATCCATATTTAAGTACTATACTTCTCCTCTTTATGTAACATCTATGGGTCTGTGGATGGTAGCTTGATTATCATTTACTTTACAGCTAAAATCCACCTCTAATCGCATACATACCATATTTGTCTTTCTGGGTCTGGGTACCACACTCAAGATGATCTTTTCTACTTCTATCCATTTGTCTACAAATCATTATATATAATATATATATATATATATATATATACACACACATATATTTATCATATTTATGCTATATATGTTAAATATAATATATAACATGTCATATAATATATAATATATGATATACAATATACAAATTATGATACATGGTACATGGTATATGATGCATGGTATATAATATACAATATATGAGATATGGTATATATGATACATGGTATATACGATATATGATATATATGTTGTATATGACATAATATATATGATATATATGGTATACATATATACATAGATAGGTAGGTAGATAGATAGATAGATAGATATAGATATATATGTATAGATATATGTTGCTGCTTAGTAACACTTCACTGTGTAAATGTACCACATTTTTGGACTACTGCTAGGTTCCTTGCTTCCTGTATCTGGCTATTATGAATAGAGATGCTATGAACTTAGTAGACATTAAGTGTCATTGCAGAATGAAGTATCCTTTATGTGTTTGTCCAGGAATAGTATAGCTGGGTCATGAGGTAGATCAATTCCCAATTTTCTGAGGAACTTCTATATTGATGTCCATGTGTTGTAGGGGTTTATATTCCCACCGACAATGGAGGAGTGTTTTCCATGCTCCATGTCCTCAACAGCATGAGCTGTCACTCCTATTATTGATCTTCACCATTATGACAGGAGTAAGATATAACCTCAGAATCCTTTTGACTTGCATTTCCCTTTTGGCTAAGGATATTTAACATTTATGTGTTTCTCATGTATTTGAAAGTCCTTTGTTGAGAATTATATTTAGAGCTGTACCACATTTTTACTTATTTGTCAATGTTTAGTTCCTTGAGTTCTTTATATATTTTGTATATTAGCCTTCTGTCAGATGTGGGGTTGGTGAAAATCCTTTCCCATTCTGTGGGCTGCTGTTTTGTCCTTCGCCTTACAGAAGGTTCTCAGTTTCATGAGATCACTTTGTTAATTGTAGTTCTTAGTACCTGTGCTGTCTGTGTTCTGTTCAGGAAATTGTTTCTTCTGTCAATGAGTTCAAAGCTAATTTTCTCTTCTATTAAGGTCAATGTATCTGGCTTTATATTGTGGGTTTTTTTTTTCAGGGTGCATTATATGCTGATATCTAGTTAGACAACACCATTTGTTGACAATGCTTTTATTTTTCCATTGTATGGTTTTGGTTTTTTTTGTCAAATATCAAGTGTCCATAGGTGTATGGTTTTATTTCTGGGTCTCAATTTGATGTCATTAATCAACATGTCTGTTTTTATACCAGTATCATGAAGTTTTTTGTTTCTTTATTTTTTGTTATTATTTTAATTTTATTATAGCTCTGTGGTACAGCTGGAAAATACAGGATGATGATACCTCCACATGTTCATTTATTATACAGGAGAGTTGTAGCTATTTTAGGTGTTATATTTTTTTCATATGAACTTGCGTATTATCCTTTGAAGGTCTGTAAAAAAAAAACTGTGCTGGACTTTTGATGGGGATAGCAATGAATCTTTAGAGTGCTTTTGATATGATGACAATTTGTACTATGCTAATACAAACTGTCCATAAACACATGGGATTGTCAATTTATTTTTTCAAAGACTTAAGTATTTTTAATTATATAAGGCTTTCACCTTGTTTTGCATTACATCCAAGATGTTTTATATTACTTGTGGCTATTGTAAAGAGTGTAATTTCCTTTCTCAACGGTTTTGTTATTTTTATATAGGATGACTAGTGATTTAATTTTTTATTCAGCTACTCTGCTCAAAATGGTTATCAGCTGTAGGAGTTCCCTGGTAGAATTTTGAGGGTTAGTTATTTATACTGTCATATCATCTTCAAAGAATAATACTAGGTATCATTCTTTTTGGCTAATATCCACTTATCAGTGAGTACACACCATACATTTCCATTTGGGTCTAGGTTACTTCAATCAGAACGTTTTTCTAGTTTCATCCATTAGCCTGCAAAATTCATGATGTCCTCATTTTTAATAGCTTAATAATATTGCATTGTGTAAATGAGCCACATTTTTTGTATCTATTCTTTGGTTGAGAGACATCAGGGTTATTTCTAGCTTCTGGCTATTACCAAGTAGGCTGCTATGGACATAGTGGATCATGTGTCCCTGTGGTATGGCGAGGCATCTTTTGGGTATTTGCCCAAGAGTATTATAGCTAGGTCTTTAGGTAGAACTATTTCTAATTTTCTGAGGAACCACCAGACTGATTTCCAGAGTGGTTGTACCAGTTTGCAGTCAATGCATAGACCAAGTGTAACAAGCATAAAGACCCAAGAGAAGATGCTTCAATTCTACTTAGAAAGGAAAAGAAAATAATCACCAAGGAAGACAGAGAGAGGGAAGGACCTGGGTAGAAGAGGGGAAGAGAAGACAAAAAGAGGAACAGGATTAGGTAGAGTAGGAACAGGAGAGAAGCCCAGAAGACCAAAGTGAATAGATATATTCAGTATTGAGTGTGTGCGGGGGGTCTCTAGAAAGTACCAGAGAGCTGGGAGGTGAGAGATTCTCAGGACTCAATGGGAGTAACCTTAGCTAAAATGCCCAACAGTGGGAAGGGGGAACTCAGAGTGTCTACCTCCAATAGATAGGGCCTCAAGTTGGGGGTCGGGTTTACTTACCCACAGTCAAAATTTCTGATCCAGAACTGTTCCTGTCTAAAAGAACTGCAGAACAAAGATGGAGAAGTAACTGAAAACAGTAGCCTAGCATGGCTGTGCTCTGAGAGGCTCTACAAGCAGGTGACTGAGTCATGTGCAGATACCTACACTCAACCATTGGACTAAAGCCTGGGACCCTTATGATTAAATTAGAGGAAGGATAGAAGAAGCTGAAGGGGAGGGTGACCTCAAAGGAAGATCAGCAGTCTCAACTAACAAGGACCCTAGGGAACATGCAGAGACTGACCCAACCACCAGGCAGCATACAATGGACACCATGACACATACAGAGCAGAGTATTTCCTTTTGTGGACTCAGTTGGAGATTAGCCTAACCCTGGAGAGACTTGAGACCCCAGGGAATGGGGAGGCCTTGTTGGGGAGGGGCACTCTCTTGGAGGCAAGGGGGAGGAGAAGTGTGATGAGGAACTCTGGAAGGGGGATCCAGGATGGGGTGGCAATGGCTGGAATATAAATAAATAAAATATATATGTTTTAAAGCTAGTCTACTATGCTGTATTTACCTGTCTAAAATCTGGCCTTCTCTTCTTTAATTAATTAATTGTTTTTTTGGAGATAGAATCTCTTTATGTAGTCCCGACTGTCTTGGAACTTGCTATGTAGAGCCGACTTGAATTTATAGAAATCCATTTGTCTCTGCCTCCCAACTGCTGGGATTAAGTCTTAAAAACCAAGTCTTAAAAGGAATGAAAGAAAGAAAGAAACAAAGAAAGAAACAAAGAAACAAAGAAACAAAGAAGAAAAAAGAATGATAGTTTTATGTGTTCCTTTGTAATTTATATCCCCTTGATCTCTTTCAGTTGTCTTATTGCTCTAGGTAAGACTTCAAATACTGTCTTGAATAGATATGGAGAAAGTGGACAGCTTTGTCTTGTTCCTGATTTTAGTGCAATTATTTTGAGTTTCTCTTTATTTAATTTGATGTTGGCTATAGGCTTACTATAAATTGTTGATTTTATTAAATTTAGGTATGTCTTTTATATTTCTACTTTCTCCAGAAGTTTTTTATTAAAGGATTCTGAATTTTGTCAAATGCCTCTTCTGCATCTAATGAGATGATCATGTTTGTTTGTTTTTCTTTCAGTTTGTCTATATGGTGGATTACATTTACTGATTTTCCCATATTGAACTATGCCTACATCTCTGGAATGAAGCCTACTTGGTTGTAAGTAGTTTATTGAATGTTTTGCATCTAATTTGATAAGGAAATTTATTCTGTAAGTATTTTTCCTTGTTGAGTCTTTAGATAGTTTGTTTATCAGCATAACTGTGACCTTATAAAATGAATTAGGCAATGTTTCTTCTGTTTGAATTTTGTAGAATATTTTGAAGAGTATTGGCACCAACTCTTCTTTGAAAGTGTGGTAAAATTTTGTGTTAAAACCATCCGGCCCTGGGCTTTCTTTGGTGGTAAGATTTTTATTGACTGCTTTTATTTCATTAATATTTATAGGTCTATTTAAATAGTTTATCTGATTTTGATTTAGTATTGGTAAATGGTACCTATTGAGAAAATTATCCACTTCTTTTAGATTTCACAACTTGGTAGAATGTTAACTTGTAAAGTATGTTCTTAAAATTCTCAGGATTTCCTTGATAATTGTTTTTGTTGTTGAGGTTGTTTTGTTTTGTTTTTAATGTTACTATTCTTGTTTCTTGTTTTATTAATTTGGATAATCTCTTTTAGATGTTTTAGTTATTTTACATCAGGGTTTGTTTAACTTTTTGTTTTTTCTCAAAGAAACAACTCTCTGATTTACTGATTTTTCTTGTATTGTTCTTTTATTTATTTAAACCCTTAATTTGATTATTTCTTGCTGACTATTCCACTTGAATGTGCTTACTTCTTTTTGCTCTAGAGTTTCCCGGTGTGCTGTTAAGATACTAATATGAGGGCTCTCCTATTTGTTGTTGCTGCTGTTGTTGTTGTTGTTGCTGTTATATAGGAATTTAGTGCTGTAGACTTTCCTCTTAGCACTGCTTTCTTTGTGTCCCATAAGTTTGCCTATGTTTTGATTCATTTTCATAGAATTTTAGAAAGTTTTTCACTTCTTTGTTTATGCCTTTACTGATTTTTCTTTTAGTAGAGACTTATTTAGTGTTCATGAGTTTGTAAACATTGTGTTGCTTCTGTTGTTGATATACAGCTTTAATCCATTGTGTTGTGATTGGATGATGCCTGGGATTATTTTTGTGTCTACTGAGACTTGCTTAGTGTTTGGGTAAATTGCCAGTTTTGCCAAGAGTTCTGTGAAATACTGAAAATGTGTGTTCTTTTGAGTTTGGGTGGGTGGCATGTTCTGGAAATATCTGTTAGGTTCATTTGGTTTATAATGCAGTTAGCTCCAGCATTTCTTTGTTTAGTTTTTGTCTGGATGATGTGTCAATTGGTTAAAATGGGGTATTGTAGTTTCTCACTATGAATATATGAGGGTCATTTTGAATTTAAACTGTAGTAGTGTTTCTTTTGCAAAGATGTGTAGCCTTGTGTTTGGGGCATATATGTTAAAATTGAAATGTCATCTTGGTAAACTTTTTCTTTGATAAATATGTAGTATGCTTTCACATCATTTTTGATTAATTTTGATTTGCAATCTACTTTGTTAGATATTAGAGTGGCTACACCAACTTGCCTATTATGTCCATTTACTTAAAATATCATTTCCACCCTTTACTCCAAGGTAATGTTTAATGTTGATGTTGAGATGTGTTTATTGTTTCTTTCCTCCCAGTGCTCTATCAATCCCCCATTTCCCTTAACCATCCATTCCTTTGCTTCTCTTACAGAAAAGGCCTGCCTGCCTCGATGGATATTAACCACCCGTGGCATATCACATTGTTGTAAGACTAGATACCTCCTTTTCTATTAAGGCTGGACAAGTCAAACTAGTAGGAGAAAAGTGTCCTGAGAAACACAACAGAGTCAGTGACAGGTCCTACTCCCACTGTTAGGAGTCCTAAAAGAAAATCAAGCTTTACAACTGCAACATATATGCAGAGGGCTGAGTTTAGTTCCACACAGGTTCCCTAGTTGTTGGTTCAGTTTCTATGAGGCTCAGGTTAGATGATTCTGTGCTTTTTTTTTTTTCTTTCTTTTGTGGTGTCCATGAACCTTTGGCTTCTACAATTCTTCTCCCATTCTTTTACAAGATTGCCCAAACTCTAACTAATCTTTGGGCTTAGTTTCTGTCTGTTTCCATCAGCTTTTAGGTGAAGCCTCCCTGATGACAATTTGGCTAGTCAGTAATCTATGAATATAGTAAACTATCATTAGAAATAATTTTGTTAACTTTTTTTGCCATTCATTTTTGGTTCTATCATAGGTCTGTAGGTTGCCTAGGTTCTTGTTCCTGATCCTTCAGGGAATGGTAGGGGTTGGGTTCCTCTCAGGTCATGGGTTTCCAGCTGGACCAGTCATTGATTGGCTACTTCCAAAATTTCTGTGCCACTTTTATCTTGGCAAATCTTGTGGGCAGGGCAAATTGTAGGTCAAAGGTTTTGTGGATGGGTTGGTGTCTCAGTAGTTCTACCAGAAGTCTTGCCTGGTTACAGGAGATGGTTAGTTCATGCTCTGTGTCATCCATCAGTAGGAGTCTTAGCTATGGTCACCCTTATAGATTCCTGGAAGATTCTATTTTCCTCAGTTTATATCCCATCCCAGATATGCCCCCCAATTTTAGCTCTTTCCCTACAAGCAGACAGGGTGCTGGGAAGAGCCAAGAGTCATATATCTTGATGCAAAGGCAGTCAGAAGGAGAGAATATCTTCTGCAGGCAGCTAGCATGGGGGACTCTTCCTGACTGGGCAGAGATTGAGCACAGGAGCCTTCCAAAGCTTGTCTACACACTTCTTCCAAGGAGGCTACACATATTCTAATAAGGCCACAACTCTTAATAGTGCAAATTCCATGGGCCAAGCATTTGCAAACCACCACCATGGATAAGATCTGAAGGCAGCCTACCTGATCTTTTGACAGGTGTGGCCTGTGGTAGAGCAGAGAGTATCGGCTGATATCTATTTTTTATTAAATGTTTCTATTTGTCATAAAATTTTTGATTGATTCATTAGAAATTTGGATACAGGTTTATTGCCTCTATAAAAAGAAATCAATTTTTGGTTTTTCTTGACCAAAAACTTCTGTCTAGAAGTTACAGTTCTATCTTGAATAGAAATTTCAGAAGATTTGTCAATGTTATGTTTAGCCCAGAGCCAGTGTTGAATGAGCTCTTTTCCTTGGTCCTTATTTTATGTAATTTTATTTTGTCTTAATATTTTGATTTCCTTTTAGTATGCCATTTTCAGAATTACTACTGTTCATTTACAGCATACTTTATTCATCACATTGAAACATATATTTTATCAATTAATCATTTATTGTTAAACCTTGTCACAATTTTTCAATAATCAGTTATAGAAATGTAAAGATCATACTGAGTCTATATGGACAAGACTAAACTTAAAATATTTATTCTCTCTCCATGTGTGTGTGTGTGTGTGTGTGTGTGTACTCAGGCACATGTGTGTATTCACATCCATAATCATAAAAGAAGTCATAGAAAGGGGCTTCCATTTTCTGCCCTTGAATGTATGAAAGCCTTCTTCTTAACTGAAGTCTCAATGACCATATCATATTTATTCCTTGGACTGGCTGTCCTCATGCTACTTGGACAAAACAAATATAGCCTGCCGTCATTTCCCAGTAAAACAATCTTCATTACTCAAAACACTACTCATTTACAGTCATTGTTGGTGTGAAGGATAATGTA
This sequence comes from Rhynchomys soricoides, assembly GCA_019843965.1. NCBI lineage: Eukaryota > Metazoa > Chordata > Mammalia > Rodentia > Muridae > Rhynchomys > Rhynchomys soricoides. Next base: position 35,088 of record JADRCH010007452.1, read on the forward strand.
AGATTAATAAAGCAAGGGAAATATTTACAATGCTCTACAGAAGAAAGTTAAAATTCACATAGAAACATGATTTTCAGAATACCTTCAGTGATTCTTTGAAGGAAAGGTCTCTTATTTATTCACTATCTCTCTTCTTGGCTGCTAGTCTAATGATTGGTTTTGGCTCTCTTTTTGTCCCTGATCTTTTGAAGTACTAGACCCTTGAAACATTCAAATTATTCCATTTTTAATTTTATAGAAGAATTCAACCCCTGTTTTTTATAAAAACAAAAAACAAAAACAACATTCCAAAATAAAGTGACCACTTCTACAACCCAAGACATGTGTCCTTCACAGACAAACAATAGTAAGGTTTCAAAGATCAAACCTTCATATTCCCTAAACAATACCAATACAAACATACAAAATGGTATGTGAATTAATGGCATGACTGAAACCTGCAACAATTATAAGATTGTACACTTTTTTCTTAAGCTATTGATAATGAATAATTCATATCTGTCACATTGACAGTTTTAATGAATAAATATGTTGCTTTATGGAAGACGTAAAAACAGAACAGAAATCAGATATTCAAATTACACATTCAAAAACATACATTCAAAATGAGAAAACCACATCCACTAAAAACTGGCATCCTAGCCTTATTTCATTTGATCTTTTGAAGAACTATTCAAAATTATAAATGGAATAAAAATAAGTTTGCAGTGAGTGGGAAGAAACATGTAAGTTGTTTCAGTCACGTTATTTTTAAATTAGAAACAATAGAAAATGGTAGAAGTGGCAAAGAATGAAGAAAACAAACTCTGGACATTATAAACCCAAACCTAGAAGATTCTATTTATGTAAAAACAAAATAAACAACAACAAAAAAACCAGACTAGGTTATATAATTACAATAAGGGTTTCTGCCTGTTCAAAACTGGAATTAAGTAGAATATTTACTGGAAAAAGAACTAGGTAAAATCTTGCACTGAAATACTGCTGATAAGTAGAAACTATTTTTGTGCCAAAACCAAGATGTATAAAGTCACTGCCATACAGTCAAAAGTGCCTCTTGCTCAGGGTTTTACTCAGGGCAACTTTAATGTCTTTGTTCCTCAAGCTATACAGTAAAGGATTCATCACGGGTATCACATTAGTATAAAAAACAGAAAAGATTTTCCCTTCATCCATAGACACAGCTGTGGAGGGTTGGAAATACATAAATGCACCTGAACCAAAAAACAGAAAAGCAGCAATGATGTGTGAGCTACACGTGCTGAAAGCTTTGGACCTGCCTTCAGAAGAACGAATGTGGAAAATGTTGGAAAAAATAAAACTATAAGAAATAAATATAGTTGAAATGGGAACAATGATATTGATGCTAGAAGCAACAAAAACTACAAGCTTGTTGATATATGTGGTCATGCAGGAAAGCTGGAGCAAAGGAGGAATATCACAGAAGTAGTGGGTGATTTTGTTGGCACCACAGAAGTTCAGTCTCATTATGCAAACAGTAGGAGCTACAGACTCAGAAAATGCAATAAAGTAGGAACCAAACATTAGGTTCAAACATAATCTCGAGGACATGACAAGATTATACAACAGTGGGTTACAGATGTCCACATAGTGATCATAAGCCATGGAAGTCAACACGTAGCACTCAGAAATAACAAAAAAAACCAAAAGAAATAGAGCTGGGTCATACATTCCATGTAAGAAATTGTATTCTTCCTTGTTATAAAGTTATTCAGCATTTGGGGAGTAAACACAGAAGAATAGCAGAGGTCTACAAAGGACAAGTTAAAGAGAAAAAAGTACATAGGGGTGTGAAGGTGAGAATTCAGCACAGTTAGAATTATCAAAGATAGATTTCCCAATGCAGTGACCAGGTACATTGCTAGAAACACAAAGAACAGGGATATTTGTAGATAAGGCTGGTCTGTTAATCCTACCAGAATGAATTCAGTCACCAAAGACACATTTACTGAGTCCGTTCTTCACGAAGAGAATCTGTGGACACAGAAAATAGAACTGTATTAGACGATAATACACACAGTCCTGGATTCTTTTCCCCTGTGAAGTGTCTGTTATCATGTTTCTTCTAGTCATGACTATATATACAGAATCAGCTGGTGCAGGTTCAAATAAATTATCTTAGGTCTCTTATCAAAATGGTACAAATTTTAGTGTTGTTTATAAAAAAACATCACAAAATAAAGGAGAAAAATGTACTAAAAAAAATTCAGTCTTCCCCTACCTCCTGTCTTCCTTCACTAGAGCCTTCCTACAACATTGAAAATAGGAAGCCGATACCTGGAAGTTTGCTATTGCACATTCACCTTTACTGTAGTATGAATGAAAACCATATCCTTAATCTGAAACTAAAAGAAAATAAGTAGATCAGGAAAGAATGTCTCCTGCTACCATATAACAGAATGATTAATCTGGAGGACATGAGTTCTGACCAGAAATGAGAACTTCATCAGAGATGTTGCAACTCCAGTTGGAACCATCTCTTAAATGCTTTGATCTCACTGTAGGCTTTCTTCTGAATAATATTTCACTTGAGTCTCATTTTGCACAAAAAAGGAAATAAGCTCCCTGAATTCCTTCATACATTTAAAAACACTTTGGATTGATTAGTTATGAGAACACCAGAGGTGTTGCAGAACACAAAATTATAATCACAATACTTTAAATGAAAAATATACATTTTCATAAATTAAAAATAAGAAACAAATATTTATTAAAAGAGAAAGAGGAAGGAGAGAGAGAGAGGTTAGTATACCTGTAATTCAGAAAAAATCACAATTTTCAGTCCAAACATTTAAGGTCTCTTCCCATTTATCTATGTTTGTTAGGATAAATATTTCAGATTCAAAGACTCAGATTCTTCAAATTAAGGAAGATATGCACAAGATTAATTTTTCTGAACAAATTTCTGAATAGTTGAACATTATTTGTGACTAAGGCTTTGAATCTTTCCTGGAAGAAGAGAAAAGTGGCCTTAAAGTGTGGGATGTGTGTGCTTGTAAGCAGGGTTAGGAGATTGTCTAGGGTTTTCCTCAGAGGAGAGCATTTAGATTGGAGAAGAAGCGGAAGAAATTCTATTGTACCCTGGATCTTGATCCTTATTTCCTGACGGAGCCACAATTATGCTCCCACATTCCGATCACTCTAGAGAACCTGCATTTCCAGTGTAGATAGACTCTTGTCCCTCCAATTATCTTGAGCTCAGAATGGAACTCTGAGTTTATGGTTCTTCCTCTCTTGTTACCTCATGTTTCTGAATTGCCCAAGACCTTGTTCCTGACCCATTAAATCGTGTATCTGAATAATTTAGCATGTCTTAGCAAGTCACAGCAGTGTTCTGCTACCAGAAACATTATAGATATTATTTAAAAAAATATTTCGGAACATGGATATCACAACCAAAGGGGACATCTCCAAAAACCTCAACCCAAGAATGAGAGCTGAAGACAACTGAAGAATTCTGGCAGTGCGACAAATATTCTTTTTCATCTATGAAACATTGGTTATCAAACATCAGTGGTCAGCCTTGAACTCATGCAAAGAAGTAACATTGTATGGACAGAGAGTTGGCTTTAAATCTATTCATGATGCTATATTAATATGTGTGTTACTACAATTAAACAAGAAGCTCTGAATGTTTGGGAGAAAAGCACTTGTGTGTGCATTGGATAGGTTGGAGACTAGGAAAGGCAAATGGAAAATTATGTAATAATATTTTTATTAAAAATAAAAAATATTAAAATTCATAAGTAAAAACTGTAAACAGTTTTAAGAAAATTAAGTAGAACACAACTGAGTCATCTTCCCAGTTCCCCTTTCTTGCCATAAGCCCTCCCATAGTCACCAACTGCCTAATGTCCTCTTTCTTTTACTTTTATTGCTGTACACACATACACATACATACACAGGTACAAATATATGTGCACAAATATGTAAATTAATCAAGTTAAGGCAAACACCATGATTTTTTTGGTTGTTAAGTTCTATATCCATAATGTGTTTATGTATATATCATAGTAATGTAGGTGACAAAGAGGACCTATAAACACTGTGATGCAGAGATTAAATGAGATGTGAGAAGATATGCAGGAAATATCTTTAATGAGTCATAGGCTTTATACAGAAGTCTTCCTATGTCTCATGTTACTATTTATGATAAATACATATAAAGTCAAATTTGAAGAAAAATAATCTTGACCTGAATTTATGTATTGAATAGTATACAAAATATTCATATATATAAAAGCTTAAAACATTTTTATTAAATATAAATATTAAAATTATTCAAAATAAGTCTTTCAATATTTTATTTTTTATTTTTATTTTTTTTACTAAATTGTTTTTTACAATCCAGATTTTATTCACCTCCCTGTCCACCATCTGACTGTTCCACATCCCATATATCCTCCCCACCCCTGTCTCCATGAAGATTTCCCCATTCCCCTCATTCGCACCCTACCAGACCTCCCTACTTCCTAGGGCCTCCAGTCTCTTGAGGGTTAGGTGCATCTTCTCTGAGTCCAAACCCTGCAGTCCTCTGCTGTGTATGCATTGGGGACTTCTTATCAACTGGTGTATGCTGCCTGGGTGGTGGCCCAGTGTCTAAGAGATCTTAGGGGTGCAGGTTAGTTGAGACTGCTGGTACTCTTACAGTGTCACCCTACTCCTCAGCTTCTTTTTTCCCCTAATTCAACCACAGGAGTCAGCAGCTTCTGTCCATTGGTTGGGTGTAAATCTGAGTTTTTCAGCTGCTTGTTGGGTTTTTCGGAGGGCAGTCCTGATAGACAACTTTTTTGTGAGCACATCTTTGTCTCAGTAATAGTGTTAGGCCTTGGGGCCTCACCTTGAGCTGGATCCCAATTTGGGCCTGTTGCTGGACCTCCTTTTCCTCAGGCTCTTCTCCATTTTTGTCCCTGCAGTTCTTTCAGGCAGAAACAATTATGGGCCAGAGATTTTGACTGTGGAATGGCAATCCCATCCCTCACTTGATGCCTTGTCTTTCTACTGGAGATGGGCTCTATAAGTTCCCTCTCCCCACTGTAGGGCATTTCATCTAAGGTCACTCTCTTTGAGTCCTAGGAGTCTCTCACCCCTGAGATCTCTGGTACATTCTAGAGGGCCCCCCCTCCCACCTCCTACCTCCCTAGGTTGCCTGTTTCCATTCTTTCTGCTGGCTCTCAGGACTTCAGTCCTGTTCCCCTCACCCAATACCTGTTCATGTTCCCCTCTTCCCCTCCTTGTCCACTTTCCCACCCAGGTCCCTCTCTCCCTCCCTTCTCCTGTGGTTGCTGTCTTCTCCCTCCTAAGTGGAACTGAGATATCCTCACTTTGGCTTTTCAACTTATTTGTACATTTTTATTAGGAAGAATGCAGACAAAATGTATACCTTGGAAACACATACAAACAGTATATATTTCAAATTTATAGAGCTCAGTCCATGCAAGAAAATCACATTATTCATGATACAGAAGCTTTTCTTCTAAGGTGAAGGATGTTATTTATTGTTGTTGTTGTTATTATTATTATTATTATTATTATTATTATTATTATTATTACTATTGTCTTTACAAATTCAATAAAACTGTGACACTTAAAATTGGCCTTTCTATTGTGAGGTATTATGCATGAAAATGATGAAATATATTGGCAGACCACTTGTCTTTTTGAATCCTTCTTTAAGAAACTCTTTCTCATGTTCTCCTTTAATTTTGGATAAATCTTTCTCCCTGGCTATTTCCTGAACTCTTTGCCTTTAGTTCATCCATCTGAGACTGAATTGAAGTTAAGAGAGAGGATAAGGATACAACATACGTTGGACTTTACTGATTTTTAAATAGTATCCAAATGTGCTCCCATCAGCATACACACATGAAGCATTTTAAATAGAAACTTAAGAGTCTGAAAATTGTATTATTACTTTAAAAGTACTATCTTCAGAAGGTTTCCCTTCTAGTTCAACCATTAATACACTTCATGGATTGCTGTTGTCTTTAAAGAGTACACCAAGTCCCAAGTCTTGCACTCACTTGAAATCCTGCACGATACTCTCCTAGAGTTGCAAATTTTATAGATGATCTATGCAGAAAATTAATAACTTCAATGTAAATTGATTTGTTTCTATTAAAAAGTTTGAGCTATTTTAGAAAGTAAAAACCACAGTAGCTATTAAATATCCCTTATTTGTTTTGATATGTAAAAATAAAATATGAAATTAACCAAATTGGGATAGCACCATCTTCATCTTTAAGGATCTGAACATAAAAATCACAGAAGCCTATGGATAATTTGGGTACATTGCCAGCCCATGCACTTTATTTAGTGTAGTAGATAGACAGAAAAATGAATCAATAGCTAGATACACAAATGGACAGTTAAATGGATTTAAAATACAGTTATATCAAAATCTTAATATCTGGTAACTATCAAAGTCAATGTTGACTTGTCCTCATGAATGTCAATATACACAGTCTTTCCAGTAATGGTAAGGCAATATCTTCATCTTTTGGTACCTGCCAATATTGTTGAGTTTAGCAATTATACTGTGAAAGAAAGGTCAAGTTTGGTGAACCTCTCAGTCAACAACTCCCATCATTCTCAGTGGATATGTACTTGCCCTACCAAAAAGACAAAAAATTAAGATATTTTGTTTGTCTTCTCTTTTTCCTTAACATAGAGAGAATGTGACATTGGAACATTGCTTTCTTTAATTTTTTGTTTGCTTATAATGAATATACTCAGGTGTCCTCTGCATAAATTACAAAGACACATTCACTCTAAGAGTTTCACTAGCACCTTATTGAGGTGGACAAATATGCATGAATAGAATCTGAAGTACAGCTGGGTGAAGTCACAGCACAATTTTAACATTTCTACAGTATTCACTCCGAGTAACATAGGTACTATTTATGAATAATGTTAATGGACTCCTTGGCTATTTTTTCCATTTTTATTTAGAATATGCATATACTTTTTGTCAAATGACAAAAAAATGGCTCTTCAAATGATATAGTAAATTTACATTATTGTTGCCTTTTTCTATTGTTTATGCAGTTTCTTTTTTTGTACCAGTAACATGGTTTTTTTGAAAGTGAAATTTAAACATCTGTCCTCTTCTATACACCCTGTACTGGAAAGCATCCTATTTTTTTTTTTTTTTTTAGTTATTAATGTGACACATATGCAAGTCTCCTTCAAGATTATCAATTATATATCATTTTTCATCTGCATGCAATCTATTATATTTATTTGGTCAGAAATTTCAGACTTGTAAATAATTAAATAAGTATAAATTGCACTTTTATTGTAACATAAAGACAAGTTTTCAATGAGTGGGCAGAAATAGTTAAGTTGTTTCAGTCACATTATTACAAATATTAAACAGAATAGAAAATTATGAAAGTGACAAAGAATGGAGAAGGCAAAAACTCTGGGCATTTAAAACACAAACCTAGTAGATTAAAATTTTCTTTTTATGAAAGCAAAAAAGAAAAAAAAAAGACTAGGCTTCAATTTCAACACAGGTTTACCTGTTCAAAACTGAAAAAAGTAGAAAACAATAAACAAGAGGTAAATTAAAAATCACTCACTGAAATATTGCCCATAAATAGAAACTGTCTTTGTGCCCAAACTAAGTAGCATAGTGTCAATATGGTACAGTCAAAGGTTCCTCTTCCTCAGGGTCTTCATCAGGGCAACTTTAATGTCTTTGTTCCTCAAACTATAGAGTAGAGGGTTTAACATGGGAATCACATTGGTATAAAAGACAGAAGAGATTTTCCCTTCATCCATAGACCCACCTGAGGGAGATTTGAAATATCTGATCGCACCTGAACCAAAGAACAGAAAAGCAGCAATGATGTGTGAGCTACAGGTGCTGAAAGCCTTGGACCTCCCTTCAGAAGAGCTGATGTGGAAAATGCTGGAGAGAATAAAACCATAGGAAATAAATATAGTTGAAGTGGGAACAATGATATTTATGCTCCCAAGAACAAAAATGACAAGCTCATTGATATGTGTGGTTGTGCAGGAGAGCTGAAGCAAAGGAGGAATATCACAGAAGTAGTAGTTGATGATGTTGGCATCACAGAAGGTCAGTCTCAGCATGCAAGCAGTGTGAGCTACAGACTCAGAAAATGCAATAATGTAGGAACCAAGCATTAAATTCAAACATAATTTAGAGGACATGACAAGATTATACAGCAGTGGATTACAGATGGCCACATAGCGATCATAAGCCATGGAAGTCAATACATAACACTCAGAAATAACAAAAAAACAGAAGAAATACAGTTGGGTCATACATTCCATATAAGAAATTGTATTCTTCCTTATAATGAAATTAATTAGCATTTGTGAAGTGAACACAGAAGAATAGCACAGGTCTACAAAGGACAAGTTAAAGAGGAAAAAGTACATAGGGGTGTGAAGGTGAGAATTCAGCACAGTTAGAATTATCAAAGATAGATTTCCCAATGCAGTGACCAGGTACATTGCTAGAAACACAAAGAACAGGGATATTTGTAGATAAGGCTGGTCTGTTAATCCTACCAGAATGAATTCAGTCACCAAAGACATATTTACTGAGTCCATTTTTTGCTAAGACAATCTGTGGACACAGAAAATAGAGCTATGTTAGAGTATAATCCTTTATTGTAGAGTATGTAGAATATAATCCTGTATTGGATCCTTCTCCCCTGTGAAGTGTATGTTGTCAGTGTTTCTTCTAGTCATGACTATATATGCAGAATCAGCTGGAGCAGGTTCAAATAAATTATCTTAAGTCTCATATCAAATGATACACATTTTAGTGTTTTCATAAAAACTATCACAAAATAAAGGAGAAGAATGCACTAAAAAAGATTCAATTATCCCTTACCCTTCACTAGAGCCCTCCCACAAGAATGAAAATAAGAAACCAATACCTGGAAGATATAGTGTTGTTTACTACTGCACATTCACCTTTGGGGTAGTATAAATGAAAACCATATCCTTAACCTAAAATTAAAAGAAAAAGAGTAGATCAGGAAAAGAATGTCTCCTGCCACCATACAACAGAATGATTAATCTGGAAGACTTGAGTTCTGACCAGAAAAGAGAACTTCATCACAGATGTTGTAACTCCAGTTGGAACCATCTCTTAAAATGCTTTGATCGCACTGTAGGCTCTCTTCTGAATAATATTTCACTTAAATCTCATTTTGCACAGAAAAGGACACAAGCTCCCTGAATTCCTTCATACATTAAGAAATACTTTGGATTGATGAGTTGGCAGGTTGAGACAACCTCAGAGGAGTTGGAGGAGAGAAAATTATAATCACAATATGTTAAATGAAAAATATGTATTTTCAACAAAAAAATGAAAAATTCATTTAAAAAGAAGTAAATACGTTATCCCCTTTGCTGATTTAAAATGTAAATAAAGAAAATATCCAATAAAAAAACAAAACAGAAAACAGCAACATGATGAACATCTTATTCTAAATCAGCAGGATATGTTTAAAATTAACCATGAAATAGATTCTGTAGTGGGAACCAGATAATAAATCTGGACATGGGAATGTTTAAAGTCATGTAAACTCTCCTATGATTTAATAATTTAACTTCTGCAAAGCAGTGCTATATTCAATTTTAATATACTTCAGAAAATGTTATCAATATTGTGATACCATAAAATCTACATTGAATGAAAAAAAGAAGTAAAAAGGACAAACACACACACACACACACACACACACACACACAGACAGAGACAGAGAGACAGAGACAGAGAGACAGAGATGAGAGAAAGAGAGAGAGAGAGAGAGAGAGAGAGAGAGAGGTTAGCATACCTATAATTCAGAAAAGCCAAAATTTTCAGTCCAAACATTTGAGGTCTTTTGCTTTCCAATTTACCCACGTTTCTCTGGATCAATATTTCAGATTCAAAGACTCAAATCCTTCAATTCAAGGATGGTATACACAAGCCTTAGTGTTCCTGGACCAATTTCTGAATTCTACAGCATTATTTCTGATTAAGGCTTTTCTAGAAGAAAAGAAAAGAGGCCTTAAAGTGTGGGATGTGTGTGCTTGTAAGCAGGGTCAGGAGATTGTCTAGGCTTTTCCTCAGAGGAGAGCATTTAGATTGGAGAAGGAGCTGAGGAAATTCTATTGTACCCTGGATCTTGATCCTTATTTCCTGAGGGACCCACAGTTATACTTTCCATTCACTCTAGAGAACCCTCATTCCCAGTGTAGATAGACTCCTGTCTCCCCAGTTATCTTGAGCTCAGAAGGGAACTCTCAGTTTATGGTTCTTCTTCTCTTGTTTCCTCGTGATAAGTGAATTGCCCACAAGACTTGCTCCTGACTTGCTAAATTCTCTGTCTGTGAATATTAGAATTAGCTTCAGAAAGTTATGGTCAGTGCTCTGCTACCAGAAATATCATAGATGTTATTTAAAAAAAAAATTGGTCTTAACAAGCTTGACAAAAGGAAGAAGGACGTCTCAAAAGGCCTCAACTGAAGACAACTGAAGAATTCTGGCCATGTTACAAATATTCTGTTCCATCTAAGAAACATGCTCCCATTGGTTAGCAAATACCAGTGGTTAGCCATGAACTCATGCAATGAAGTAGCATTATATTGGTAGAGAGGTTGGTTTTTATTTATTTAGGAATATACGTCACTATATATGTAATGACAACTAAGCAAATAGAAGCCCTGCATTTTAAAGAGAGCATGGTCATATGCATTAGAAAGTAGGAGACATAAAATGGCAAGTGAAAAAAATTATATTTTGTAATTATATTATTATATAAGTGAAGTAATTATATTTTTATTAAAATAATAAATATTAAAATAAATTAGCAAAATCTCTAAACTGTTTTAAGAAAATAAAATAGAACACAACTGCATCATCCTCCCTGATTCCTTTTATTACCCCAAGCCCTCCCATAGTCACCAACTAGCCAATGTCCTCCTTCTCTTATTTTTATTCCTGCACACACACACACACACACACACACACACACACATACACACACACACACAAACACACACACAGTCTACAAATTTATATGCATAAATATGTAAATTAATCAAGTCTCAGTAAGGCAAGCACCATGGGGTTTTTCTGTTGTTAATATATTTTATATCCACAATAAATTACATATTTATATATGTCAGAAATGTAGGGCACAAAGAGGGCTAAAAAACATTGATTTGTAGAGATTAAATGTAATGTGAGGAGATATGCAGGAAATATGTTCAGTGAGTCATAGGTTTTATACACATCGTCCTATATGTTATGCCACTATTTAAAATGAATATATACAATGCCAATTTTGAAGAGCAGCCATCTTGAACCAAAGTTAGTATACAAGAAATATTCATATATAAAAACCTCAATATTTAAAAATGTTTAAATTATTCAAAATTAAGCCTTTTAAAATTTCAAAATGTACAGATTTACAAAGTGTGTATATTTTTATTATGAAGACTACAGACAAAATATATACAGTTGGAAACATACAAGCAGGATATAATTCAAATTTAGAGAGTTTGAACCATTCAATAATAATACTTTAATCAGGATACAGGAGCTTTTCTTCTAAGGTGAAGGACTTATTTTTTTCTCTGTAAACTCAATATAACTGTGACACTTAAAATTGTCCTTTCTACTGAAAGGTATTATCCATTACAATGATGAAGTAGATTGGTAGATCACTTGTATTTTATGAATCCTTCTTCAAGAAACTCTTTGTCATGACTTTAGATTTTGGATAAAGCTTGTGCCCTGGCTATTTCCAGAACCCTTTGGCTTTAGTTCATCCATCTGAGACTGAACTGAAGTTAAGAGGGAGGTTAAGAACACAACATACACTAAAATCCATTGATTTTAAAGAGTACCCAAACATGCCCTCATCAGCATATATGAATGAAACATTTCAAACAGAAACTTAAAAGTCTAAAAATTGTATTATTACCTTAAAAGAACTATCTTCAAAAGGGTTCCTTTTGGGTCCAACCATAACCGCACTCCAGAGAATGCTGCTGTCTTTAAATGCTGTACCATTAGGTCCCAAAGTTGTGACCTCTTGCCTTCACTTGGAATCCTGCATGATACTACCCTAGGTTTGCAAACTTTAAAGGTGATTCATACAGAAAACTTAATCATTTCAACATAAATTATTTTGTTTCATTTGAAGTGTGTGAGCTACTTAAAAAGGTTATAAACCACAATAGCTACAACATTTCCTACTTGTTTTAATATGTAAAAACAAACTATTAAATTGACCAAATTGAGTTACCACTGTTCTGCATCTTTAGGTAGCCTAACATAAAATCACAGAAGGCTATGAATTATTTGGGTACACTAGTAGCACCAGAGATTTATTCTACACAAACAGATAGACAGAAAGATAGATCAATAGCCAGATACACAAAGAGTTAGACAGTTAAGTAGACATGAAATATAGTTACGTCGGAGTGTTAATGTCTGACCTGTCAATGTTGACCTGTCCCCATAAAAATCAATGTGCACAGTTTTTCCTGTAATCCCCATCTTTTTGAACCTGCCAATATTGGTTTGCAAATATACTGTGTAAGAAAAGTCAAGTTTGGTGAACCTCTCAGAACGCACAAATCTCAGTGGGTATGTATCTGCCCTACTTTTAAAAAAAAAAAACTAAAACCAAAAATTTTTAAGATCTTATGTTAACTTGGTCTTTTTCCTTAACTTAGAGTGAATTGACATTGGAACATTGCTTTCTCTATTTTTTTTTTTTTTTTGGTTTGCTTATAATGAATATACTTAGATGTCTTCTGTATAAATTACAAAGGCACATTCACTCTAAGAGCTTAAAAAGGAACAGCTTTTAATAGTACTTTATTCAAATGGACAAATAATCTTAAATAAAATCTGAAGTATACAGAATTGGTTATGTTACAACAGAATTTTACCATTTCCACAATTTCTCATTCTGTGTAATACATACTATTTAAGAATAATGTTAATGAACTCCTTGGCTGTTTTCCCCATTTTTATTTAGAACATGCATTTTTTGTCAAATTATGGGATATAGTTCTTCAAATAACATAAAATCTACACAAGGGTTTAATTTTATTATTATTTATATACTTTCTTACTTTGCACTAATAACACGTGTTTGAACTGTAACTTAAACATCTGTCTTCTTCTCTTCATCCTCCAATAGAAAGCTTAATTTCTCCTTTAATTGCTATTGTGACACATATGCAAGGCTCAGTAAAGACTATCATACATATATCATTTTTCAACTGCATGCAATGTATTATATTTCTGTTGGTCAGAATTGCCATCCTAGATGCAATTAAACCATCATAATCTACACTCTTATCATCTCCTTACTGTATATCTGAAGGATACTAGTCAGTAAGGAATTGAAAATACTGAATAAAAATGATGAAACTAAATAAAGGGAAGACCTCCCATGAGTTCATCATCCCAAAGTACCCTACCCTACAGATTCAATGAATCCTTCATCAAAATTTCAATCCAATTCTCCACAAGCATTGAATACCCATGAACACTACTCCGGTATCATACTTATATAAAATAACTTAAATAAATGTTGGCTTGTATATTGTGTAGAATTTATAACTATACATGAACTGACCTTAAACAAATTTTGGGACATTTGTCTAATTTACACAAAGAGGTGACTTTTATAAAATAAAAATATAAATTCTGAAGCATTGAAGATGGTCATGTGCTAGAATAGTAATCATTCCTTTCAGATATGACTTGTTATGTAAAAATCCATAAGCAAATCTTTGTTATAAATATGTGAATTTGCCCTGAGAAAAATGATCTACATTTCAGAACATTGTTTCAGGGCTGAGAGATTGGGTCAGTGAGTAAAACCCTTGCTGATCAAGTGTGAGGATCTGCAAGAGCTGCATGATTCAGCACATAAGTCCCACACTGGTTTTCCCACCATATGATAATGATACTGTGTTATGACCAATCAACCCTTCCCTCCTATAACCTCAAAAAAACCTGTAAGGAAAGTCATTTAGCCTATAGCCGGATTAAAGAATCAATAGATCCCAAGGAGAAGGGAGGGCCACAGCATCACTTCATTTTCCCTGCTTCAGTTCCATTTTCTTGCCTTCACGTATTAAATGATATTAAATGGTCTTCAGTTACTGATACGTCATTTTGTCATTTCTATATTCTGGATATGCCCTTATTTGATATATGACCCACAAGTATTTGTCTAATCTGATAAACCTAAAAGTATGTCATTGTTATAATGTTCACAATTTAATGAATTTTATTTGCTGCATATTATTTCTTCAAGTTTTAATGATTTCGAGAGGCAACTCTTAGCAGCTCACACATATTTTCTAATGATTTATTGTTTAAGTTTTGTGCATAATTTTGGTTCATTTTAAGGGAATCATTCTTTTACCTGCTTTGTGTATATTTGTGATTTCAGAAGAAATTATTTTAAAATATTTTTCCTTATGAAATTAGTATGTTGATTTGTTATTAATCAATGAAATGTTTACCCGTAAATCTGTTTCTGAGTGTTCTATTATATCCTATGAATTTGTGTATTCTTACAAAGGGAACAATCTATTATGAGTGTCATATTATCCCAATTTTAGAAGCTTTTCATGTAAATATCATCATTCAGTTCTGTTTAGAACTGGAATCCAGGAAATTATCACAGCTTCAAGACATTTATTGCAGTAATTGTTTGTAAAAGATTAAATGTAGTGAGGCAGAATCAGTGAATAGAAACCTCAAATCAAAGACAATTTTATATCTCAAAGAGACATAGGGAAATTAAGTGGCAAAAGTTCGGACTGGGGGCAGTTTTAAAGGCATTATAGAGGGTTAACAGGGAGTTTCCTATCAAAAAGAATAATTCGTACCAGAAAGTGGACTCATATGTTTGAGTATGCCTATGTGTATACAGTGATGCATTTGAGGCATGGTGAAGTGTGCCAAAGACTACATGTGAAAGTGCTTTGGCTACAGATTTACAGCCAACCAAGCTCATCACAGTTGCCTCCCTTGATGGGGAGCCAAATCCATGCTATAAACCATGTAGTCTATATTATATTTTATTGTTAGTCATACTAATAAATCTTTGCTGTTATCCAAACAAGATATACTATTTTTATGGGTATAACTTTAACTTACATATACCTGAAATCCTTAAAATAGAGATGATAAAATTATTGAAAGTATAGAGTAATGATATGGTAGAGCCTTTATGTTACACATTATTGTTATAACACAAATTTGTAAGAATATCAGTAGCAAATTTTAATAAAAAAGCAATGCATGTTAAAGCCACATTGGTATGAACAAAATATCTTCATGGAAACAGCAGTAAAGTTGAAGAATCTTAAAAAATAAATATTAGTTCTTTATATTATTTTATTTCTACTTAGGATATGAATCTGCTGTGGACTTTCATCATAACTTTCTTCAGTGCTATTTTGACATCCTTGTAGATCAGAAGGTTGAGCATGGGAACCACATTAGTGTAAAAATCAGAAGAAATTTTTCCCTGGTTCATAGATCCAGAATGATTAAAGTACATGAATGCTCCTGACCCGAAAAACAGAAAAATCGCCATGATATGAGAGCTACAGGTGCTGAAGGCTTTTGATCTTCCTTGCATGGATTTGATGTTTAGAATGTTGGCAAGGATGAAAACATAGGAAATGAGGATGGTACAGCTGGGGACGGTGATGTTAATACCCACAACTATGAGAATCACGACCTCATTGACATAGGTGCTGCTGCAGGAAAGTTGGAGGAGGGGCAGTATGTCACACATATAAAAGTTGATGACATAGGCATTGCAGAAGGTCAGTCGGAGCATGCAACCAGTATGGGCAGAGGCTCCAGCAAATGCCATCCTATAAGAAGCAAATGATAGCATAGAGCAGACCTGAGGGGACATGGTTACCTTATACAGCAATGGATTACAGATGGCTACATAGCGATCATAGGCCATTGAGGTCAACATTTAGCATTCAGAGATGACAAAAAAGAGAAAGAAAAAAAGCTGAGTCATGCACCCCTCATAGGAGATGGAATTGGTCTCAGAGACAAAGTTCATCAGCATTTTGGGACTGGATACAGAAGAGTAGCAGAGATCAATGAAGGAGAGGTTGAAGAGGAAACAGTACATGGGGGTGTGCAGGTGAGGATTGAGGTCAATTAGGATAATCAAGCCAATGTTTCCCACCACTGTGACAATGTAGATTATTAGAAACAGGTAAAAGAGAGGCAGCTGGAGCTCTGGACGATCTGTCAAGCCAGCAAGGACAAACTCAGTCACAAAGGAGCCATTTCCAGCCAGCATGCTTATCATTGAAAATCTGGGTAGACAAAAATATTTCACCAGCAGATGTGTTTGTGAGCTGTTTCCAAGCTTTTGTGCATGACAAAGGGACCAAGATAATTTAAATTCTCCTTTGTTTCATGGCGTTTAAACTTACTGCCAACAACACACCAACTTTTAGTTCAGTATCACTTCTATCTATGTGAGTTATTTCTCTCTTTAATGGAAAATAAAGAGACAGAATGACCAAATAAAGCCCGCTGCCAACTTATTCAGGCTATTTTCCAAAGTTTCTAGTTATCTAGCATTTCAGGTCCTGATTTCTATCTCTGCTTAAATTATTTACTAAACACCTCAGTTCGATCATAATAACCAGGAGGAAAGCATTCATCTAGAAGTGCCATATTCTTGTTCGATTCCTGAAAGACCAGTCTATTAGGTTCCAGATATCCTGCTTCAAATAACTATGGAATCAATCGTGGGTAATAACTTTGGGGAGTATCTGTTACCGCAGATTCAGTGTAACCACATACTCTTATTTTCCACACGATCCTTTCAAACTGTAGCCTAAATTAGAGAGTTAATTCAGACCCATAAATATGCTTCCTAAGATGTATGAGAGAAAGAAAGATAAGTGAACACGTCAGTGCTGGTTATAGTGTTTAGAAATAAATTTGTAAATATTACTTTCAAAATGTATTCTTATGTAAGATTTCTGTATTTGTAGCACACATCAATGTTTTATAATCTTTCCTTTCTGGATGCTGCTATATTCTTTATGTGTCTTCTGGAGCTGTTATACTCATAATGCTCCCAGAGGGAAGATGAACCAAAATAAAAATGGAAAAAAAAAGGCAGTAGGGTAGAAGCCCTGTTGCATGTTTGAGTTATTGAATATCATAGCTCCTATTGCTAACAAACATGGATAAATACAGTAGGTTGTGACCAGAGAAACTTGCAATGTCTTTTCCTCTTAATCAACTTGGTGTTGATTCTTCTTGAGACTCACCTCTGCTAATCTTGAAGAACTAGTTTTGTGACCTGTCAGCGCTAAACCAATACAGCTTAAGGATCTGGTTTTCCTTAATCTGTCAAAGACCTTGAAAACAGGATGTTCCAGGAATCAGGATCAGAGGTAGTTCAAATTTGTAGTTACAAATTTACCAAGAGTGTATGAAGGAAAACAATGTACCAGACCTCAGAACCACCATGTCCTCCAGCACACTGCATTTGTTTGAGGCTTTTCAATCTTTCAGACATCATTATCTATCCAGAAGTGCATCTCCCTTAGGCCTCCTCTAAGGTAATCAAGTAGAAAGAGAAGAAATAATGATTTGTGCTTATGCCCCAATTCATGATAATGGATGTGAACTTTTCTCACCAGGGATTAAAGAGTCCCCAGAGTACACAAGAATGGAATCTCTAACGTCATTCATAAATTTGTACCTAGACATGTTGATATTAATATTGATTATCATTCAATATTATTTTTATTGAATGAAGTGTATTATTTTTACTGAATGAAGTATTATTTAATGAGTATTCTAAAATTTTAATTTCTTGAGCATCATTAAGTGTCCAATAATAAATGCTGGTTACTTTCTATGGACAAAAATTTTCATTCAGCTATTTTAATAACAAATATCACCTATATAGAGTAGTAGGATTTATACAACATTTTCATATATAAATATCATATACTCTTATCACACTCATCTTTTTGGTTGTACTTTCTTACCTTCCTTCCTATTTTCCCCTTCTACATAACTAATAGTTTGGTTTCCTGTACCCTCTTCCCATACTCTACATCTGAATAAAAAGATATGACTCTTGTTCTTGTGAGAGTGGCTTATTTTACTTAGTATATTGACCTTTAGTTCTATCCATTTTCTTGCAAAGGACATTTTATTCTACTTTATAACTGAATAAAGCCTTTTGGTGTACACATACCTCAATTTTTGAGACATCATCTCACTATGTAGCTTAGGATGGCCTCAAACTCATTATTTATTGGAAGATAGTGTGGAACTATCCTCCCACATCATGTTTTAAGGTACTGAAGTGATAACCATATACCATCATGCCCAACTCACTCTATTTTCTTGATCCATATTGACACATAGACTGATCGCATTAAATGGCTTTGGAAATGATGTCAAAATATAGATCTATATCTTACAGGCCCTGACTTTAACATTGGAGAACACAGATACTGCAGAGATACTGCTCATTTGAAAATTCAAGCTTTTACATCATTAGGGGTCTTTTTATATTTGTTTTTATTGTAACTGCACTAATTTACATTTCCAACAAGAGAGTAAACAATGTTCCTTTTGGAACATGTACTTGCCAATGTGACAATGTTATATATATATATATTGATGATAATGGCTTTGGTTACAATAAAATGGGCTCTTAGAGTAGTTTTGATTTACATTTCCTCATGGCTGATAATACTATTTTTTCATAATTTTATTGACTATTTGTGCCTAATCTTTTGAGAGTTTAAGTTCATATTATTTGCCCATTTGCTGACTGGATTTTATTTTCAGTTGGTTAATGGTATTCATTCATTCATTCATTCATTCATTGGTTATTTTATTTAATTACATTTGAAATGTTGTCCCCCTTCCTGGTATTCCCTCTGCAACTGCTCCCTACTATCCCCCCTACTGTTTGTCTCTAAGAGGGTGCCCCCCACTCCCTTCTCAACCCTCTAGCATCACCCTACACGGGGGAAACAAGCCTCCACAGGACCAAGGGCCCCCCTCCCATTGATGCCTGATAAGGCAATCTTCTGCTACATATGTAGCTGGAGCCATAGACCCATCCATATATACTCCTTGGTTGGTAATTTAGTCCCTGGGAGCTCTGGTGGTGGTGGTGGGGTCTGGTTAGTTGATACTGTTTTTCTTCCTATGGGGTTGCAATCTGCTTTAGCTCCTTCAGCCTTTCCCCTGACTCTTCTATTGAAGTCCCCAATGGTTGGCACTGAGTATCTGCATCCTTCTTTCTCATATGCTGGCAGAGACTCTCAGAGGACAGCCATACTAGGCTCTTGTCTGGGAGTACTTCTTGACATCAGCAATAGTGTTGCCTTTTGATGTTTGCAGATGGGATTCATCCCAGGGTGAGACCGTCTCTGGATGACCTTTCCTTTAGTGTCTGCTCCATTTTTTGTCCCTGCATTTTCTTTAGACAGAAACATATCTGGGTTACAAATTTTGAGATGGGTGGGTGGTCCCATTCCTCAAGGTGGGGGGGAATGCTTATCTACTAGAGGTGGTCTCTTCAGGTTGTCTCCCTTTTTTGGGTATTTCATCTAATGTCCTCGTTGGGTCCTAGGATCCTCTTGATTCCCTTGTGTCTGGGACTTCCTAGTAGTTCTCCCAGTTTCCCTACCCCCACTTCTCCATATTTCTATTCATTCTCCTGGCCCTCAGGACTTCTCCCCTGTCTCTCCCTATACCTGCCCTTCCCCACATTTTTCTCACCCCTCCTTCTCTCCCTCTCAGGTCCCTCCCTCACTCTAAGCTCGATGATTATTTTGTTCTCCCTTCTAAGTAGGATTGAAACATACTCACTTTGGTCATCCTTCTTGTTAAGATTTATATGGTCTGTAAGTTGTATTGTGGATATTCTATGCTTTTGGGCCAATATCCACTTATTAGTGAGTACATACCATGTATGTCCTTTTGGGTCTGCATTACTTCACTCAGGAAGAAATTTTCTAGTTCCATCCATTTGCCTGTTATTGTTTTTAATAGATGAGTGATAATCGATTGTATAAATATACCCCATTTTCTGTATCTATTCTTTGGCTGAGGAACATCTGGGTTGTTTCCAGCATCTGACTATTATAAATAAGGCTGATATGAACATAATGGAGCACATGTCCTTGTTATATGTTGGAGCATCTTAATCTACAGTAGTGGTATAACTGGGTCTTCAGGTAGAACATTTTCCAGTTTTCTAAGAAACCACCAGGTTGTTTTGAAGAATGGTTATCCCAGCTTGTATTCCTACCAGCAATGGAGGAGTGTTCCTCTTTTTCCACATCCTCACCAGCATCTGCTGTCACTTGAATTTTTGATCTTAGCCACTGTGAATGATTTAAGGTAGAATCTCAGGGTCATTTTGTTTTGCATTTCCCTGATGACTAAAGATGTTGAACATTTCTTTAGGTGTTCCTGGGCCACTCCACTCGATACTCTTAAGTCGATACTTCTCTGTATCCCATTTTTAAAAAGAGTTATTTGGTTCTCTGTAGTCTAATTTCTTGAGTTCTTTGCATATTTTGGATATTAACCCTTTTATCAGATATAAAGTTGGTAAGGATCTTTTCCCTATCTGTAGGTTTCCTATTTGTCCTGTTGACACTGTCCATTGCCTTAATGAAGTTTCTCAATTTTATGAGGTACCATTTGTCAATTGTTGATTTTAGAGCCTGAGCCATTGGTGTTCTGTTCAGGAAAATTTCCCTGTGCTGATGTGTTTCAGGTTATTTCTACTTACTCTTCTGTTAGATTCATTGTATCTGATTTTATGTGGAGGTCGTTGATCCACTTGGATTTGAGCTTAGTACAAGGAAATAAAAATGTATTACTTTGCATTCTTCTACATGGAGACTGCCAGTTGAACCAGCACTATTTGTTGAAAATGCTTTCTTTTTGTTTCCACTGGATGGTTTTTCATTGTGAAAATTAAGTGACCATAGGTGTGGGGGTTTATTTCTGGGTATTCAATTCTATTCCACTGATATCTATCTGTCTGTCTTTGTACCAACCCCATGATGTTTTTATCATTATTGCTCTGTAGTACATCTTGAGGTCAGGGATGGTGATTCCCTCAGAAATTCTTTTATTGTTGAGAATTGTTTGACTATCCTGGGGTTTTTTTGTTATTCCACATGAATGTGAGAATTGCTCTTTCTCTGTGTCGAGTTGAGCTGGAATTTTGATGGTGATTGCATTGAATCTATAGATTGCTTTTGGTAAGATGGCCATTTTTACTATTTTAAACCTGCTGATCCATGAGCATGGGAGATCTTTCCATCTTTGAGGTCTTCTTTGATTTCTTTCTTCACAGACTTGAAGTTCTTGTCATACAGTCTTTCACTTGCTTGGTTAGAGTCACACCAAGATATTTAATATTATTTGTGACTATTGTGAATGATGCTGTTTCCCTAATTTCTTCCTCAGCCCATTTATCCTTTGTGTAGAGAAAGGCTACTGATTTGTTTGAGTTAATTTTATATCCAGCCACTTTGCTGAAGGTATTTACCAGCTGTAAAAGTTCACTGGTAAATTTTTTGGGTCACATATATATATATTAATGTAGCGTCTGCAAATACTGATATTTTGACTTCTTCCTTTCCAGTTTGTTTCCCTTCGACATCCTTTTGTTCTCTAATTGCTCTAGCTAGAACTTTGAGTACTATATTGATTAAATACAGAGTAGGCAGCCTTGTCTTGTCCCTGATTTTAGTGCGATTGCTTCAAGTTTCTCTCCATTTAATTTGATATTGGCTGCTGCTTTGCTGTATACTGTTTTATTATGTTTAGGTATATGCCTTAAATTCCTGATTATTCCAAAACTTTTAAAATGAAGGAGTGTTTTGTTTTGTCAAAGGCTTTTTCAGTCTCTCATGAGATGATCATGTGGATTTTTCTTTAAGTTGGTTTATAAAGTGGATTACTTTGATGGATTTCTTTATATTTATCCCTGCATTCCCGTGTTGAAGCAAGCCTACTTGATCATGGTAAATGATCATTTTGATATATTCTTGGGTTCAGTTTGCGAGAAAGTTTTTGAGTATTTTTGCATTGATATTCATAAGGGAACTTGGTCTGAAGATCTCTTTCTTTGTTGGGTCTTTGTGTTGTTTAGGTAGCAGTGTTATGCTGGCTTCATAGAATGAATTAGGTATTGTTCTTTCTGTTTATCTTTTGAAGAATAGTTTGAGCAGTGTTGGTATTAGGTCTTTTTTGAAGGTCCAATAGAATTCTGCCCTAAAATCACCTGGCCCTGGGCTTTTTCTGGTTGGGAGATTTTAATGACTGCATCTATTTCTTGAGTGATTATGGGACATTTTTATTATTATCAATCATTTAATTCATTTATATCTCAAATGATATCCCACTTCCTGGTTACTCCTCCACAAACCCCCCGTCCCACAACTTTCTTCTCCTCCCTACCCTTTGCCTCTATGAGGGTGCTCCCTTACCCATCTACCCTCTCCCACCCCACCCATCTATCATCCCCCTACATTTAGGCATCAAACCTCCACAGGACCAAGGGCCTCCCTTCCCATTGATGACAGACAAGGCCATTCTCTACTACATATGTATCTGGAGCCATGGATACCTCCCTGTACTCTCCTTGGTTAGTGGTCTAGTCCCTGGGAGTGTTTAAATGGTATATCTGATCCAAATTTAACTTCTGTGGTATCTGTCTATAAAATCATCTATTTTATCTAGATATTCCAGTTTTTATTGAGTATGGGCTTTTATTGTAGAATCTAATGATTTTTTGAATTTCCACAGTTTCTGCTGATATGTCTCTCCTCATTTCTTAATGCAAAATTTTAATTCTGTTAATTTGGATACTGTCTCTGTGCCCTTTGGTTAATTTTGCTAAGGGTTATCTGTCTTGTTGATTTTCTCAAAGAACCAGCTTCTAGTTTCAATGACCTTAAATAACAAACTTCTTACCTTAGAACTTTTTCATTTACTTGATTAGTTGATTAAGTTTATTTTAAGTTTGTGTGTGTGTGTTTCTTTGTTTTTGTTATTGCAAAAAGGATTTCTCCTAGTTACAATTTCTATTGTTGTGATGAAACACAAAGCAAATTGGTGAAGAATGTGTCTATTTGGCTCACTCTTCTGCCTCACTGTTTATGGAAGTCAGAACAGGGAAGGAATCTGGATGTAGGAACTGTTACAGAGGCCATAGAGAATCACTGCTTACTGCTTTGCTCTCCCTGACTTGCTCGGGCAGGTTTTTATAGAACCCAGTACCATCATCCAAGGAATGGCACTACCCACAATGGGCTGGGCACTTATCCATCAATCACTAATTAAGAAAATGCCAGATCTTATGGAGGCATTTTTTAAAACTGAGTTTCTGTCCTTTCAGATAATTCTCGATTGTTCCAACTTGACATAACCAGCCAGCACAAAATGTATTTCTCTTTCAATGTGTTTTTCATTTGTATATGGAAAGACTATTGATTGTCTCTGATCATTTTGTCTTGAAATATGATTGGCACTGTTATCAGCTCTAAAAGGTTCTTTGTGAGAACTTAAGGCTGTTTATCTGGACAAGTGTAGTTAAACTTAATTTCATATTTACAAAACTTTTATTTCTTTCTTGCCTTATTGTTATTTTTAAAATAAGAATTATACTAAACAGGAATTGAGAGAATAGACTGTCTTATCTCACTGGTGATCTAAGTAAGAATGCTTTGAAGTTTTCTCTATTTATCCTGATGCAAGCTATAACCTGATCACATATAAACTTTATTATGTTAAGGCATAATCTGTGTATTCTTTCTGAGTTCCAACCTCTATTTGGATCACATGTATAACTACCTCCATTAGGGAGTAGGATATCTGGACCAAATTTATTTGTTTCTGCTTTCCATGGAGGAGACCACCATTTACCACTAATATATAATCCTCTATCTGAGCCTTTTTAAAAATATTCCTCTCTATTTCATGATTCATGTCTTATTTTTCCCTATTGACCAAATCATGTCCTCTTCTTTAATATCTTTCTGACTAAGCTGATTTATTATTGCACCTGCTTCTGTTCGTTCAGGTACATGAAGCCCCTCTTCATATTCATTCATATTTCATTTTTATATTTTGCATAGTTGAGGGGTTTGTGGAGGAGTAGCTGGAAAGGGGGATATCATTTGAAATGTAAATGAAGAGAATTAAGAAAAAATAAAAATACTATTAAAATAAAAAGAACAGAAATCCTGTAAAGAATAGTTGCTGTACTGATATAAGTTTCCTTGAACTCATGTTTTCAGAGTTCTTTCTCATACCTTAAGGGTTGTATTGAAAGTCACAGCATCATCATATTGCTGAGGATCACCAGATGAAATCTTGCTTTCCAGAATCATGGAATTTCTGATTATCATGGAGTCATTAAACTTGGCTGGGAGAACATTTCACAAAAGAAGAGCATGAAGGAAAATACATACATTATTAGGAAAACAAGCTTTACACCTACAACAGCCATCAGCACTCAAGGAGACCCACGTCCTGCTGGTTCTGCTCTAGGGGTGACAACCAAGTCAGACCATGACCAAGGCAGACCTGGCATATTGTTGGCCTTTTCATCACTTTTATCACAAAGGTATATTGTATTTTGTCAAATCCTTTTCACATTTCTAAAGACAGTCTTCTGATTTCTGTCTGTGATGAATAACTTTATTAATTTGTTAAATTCAACCATCTCTGCTTCTTTGGAATAAAACCAACTAAGTCCTTGCGAATGATCATTTTTATGTAATCTTTAATTCTCTTTTTTTTAAAATGGAAAATCAATTCTTCTCATTACAATACATCCCAATCACACCCTCTCCCTGCCCCTGCCTCCTAGAACTCCCATAACAACATCCTCACCTAGATCCAAAGTGCTCCATTTTCTTTTCAGGAAAGAGCATGCCTCCAAGAAATGACAGCCAAACAGAAAAAAAATCACACAATAAGACAAGACAAAACACTTCATAATGAGATTGGTCAAGGCCACCCAATAGAAGGAAAAGAATCTCAGAGCAGGCAAAGAGAAATACTTGCTTCCAGGGTTAGGAGTCCCACAAAAACACCAAGCTAAATGCCATAACACACACACACACACACACACACACACACACACACACACACACGACTTCATGCATACCTGTGCTAGCCCAGTGATTGCTACTTCAGTCTCTGTGAGCCCACATGAGCCCTGCTTAGTTGATTTGGTAGGCCATGTTCTTCTTGTGTCCTCCACCCCAGGTGACTACAACAGTTTTTCTTTCCTCTCTTCTACAGTGTTCTCAGATCTCTGAGACCTCCAATTTAGAGTCTCTTTCTGCATGATATCTGGTTGGGATATCTGTACTCATTCCCATCTGCTGCCTGAAGAAACCCCTCTGATCATGACTGGACAAGGTCTTGATCTCTGAAAATAGTTGAATATCATTAGGAATCATTTCATTTATATTCATTCACTTTTTTACTTGATTATTATTTGATTATTGTTTGATATTTTTTATTTTTATTTGTTTATTTCTCCAGTCATGTTTGGTTCTACCCAAATCACATGGCTATCCATTTTCTGGTTTCTAACTATTCAGGCAGTGTAGGGCACAAGTTCTTTCTAGGGGTTCTAGTGGCATGTCCTTCAAACACTGACTCAGCATATCTTGCAGGCAAAATAGATTATAGGTTGATGGTTTTGTGGTTGAATTGGTCTTCAGGTTTCTCTTTCAGTAACCTGAAGAGTATTCTTCTACACCAAAGAGACTAGAATGTAGGGATAAAGGTTCTAAGCCTGCACCAGCTTGACCTATTTCTGTACAATGAGTTGTATGGAAGTTTTCATTAGCAATGTGCTCTATTGTCAGTTTTTCAGGAGTGACTTTCTGTCATAGCATCAGCCATGATTGTTAATAGATCTCTACAAAACTTCTTCAGCCATCAACTATTGAGAATTTTAAAAGTTCCTGAAACAAACAAAACATTCAATAAGTCTGGAACTTTGTGAAAAGACCAAACTTAAGAGTAATAGGAGTGGAAGAAGACTCCCAGCTCTAAGGCCCAGAAAATATTTTAAATAAAAAGATAGAAGAAAACTTCCCCAATCCTAAGAAAGAAATGTCAATAAACATGCAAAAAAGCTTACAGAACACCAAATAGATTAGAAAAGAAAATAAAATTCTCCAGCCACATAATAATCAAAACACTTACAGAATAAAGAAACAATACTAAAAGCTGTAAGGAGAAAAGTCCAAGTAACATATAAAAGCAAATATATCAGAATTACATCAAACTCCTCAACAGGGATTCTAAAATGCCAGAACAGCTTGGGCAGATAGTTGGGCAGATAGAATTCTTTAAGGGAGCATAGATGTTGACCCAGACTACTACATCCATCAAAACATTTAATCATCATAAACAGAGAAAACAAGATATTCTGCGAGTTTAAACAATATCTATAAAAAGCATCCAGCACTACAGAAGATACTAGAAAGAAAACTCCAACATAAGGATGTAAACTATACCAAGCAAACAAACAAAACACTCAACCACCACTAATGTCAAAATAAGAGGAATTAACAATCATTGGTCATTTATATTTTTCAACATCAATGGATTCAATTTCCTAATAAAGAGACACAGACTAACAGAATGGATGCGAAAATAAGATCCATCATTCCCCTGAATAAAACACTCACACACACACACAAACCCTCAGCAACAAAGATAAACATTATCTCATAGTACAGGGTTGGAAAAGGTTTTCCAACCAAAGGAACCCAAGAAACAAGCTGGAGTATCCATTCTAATATCTAATAAAATAGACTTTCAATCAAAAGTAACCAAAAGACATACAGAACAACACTCATTCTCTTAAAAAAGAATCCACCAAGATGACTTCTCAATTCTGAGCATCTATAGCTTACATCACACATTGAATAGTGTGAGACTACAAACCCAACTCTCACAAATAGGCAGTTCATCATGGAAAAAACTAAATAACGAATTAATGAAACTAACAAAGGTTATGCAACTGTCTGAATTTCTTTCTTTCTCCTTCATTTGACTTTCAGTGTGTTTGCATTTTTCTTATGAGTCTGGCTTGGCCATGTGTGAGACAGTATGATGTGGTTTCCTGCTTCTGGAACAGAGCAAGCAGTGTATGGTCCTCCATGAGTGTTGGGGGGGGGGTTGCTGTGGGCATAAGGCTTGTTTATATACTAGTGTGCACATTTTCATGTTTATTGTTTGACAAAGTCCTCTCTGCCAACGTTAATGACTCCATGATAATCACAGACAGTAGAGTCCAAGAGTCGGGAATTTCTCTATGTCTCAGCAAAATGACGTTCAGGACAGCACTTAAGGCTGTGGGAAAGAATGCTGAAAACATGAGTTCAAAAATACATAATTTCTCAACTATGGAAAATATAAGGATGCAATATGAATTGTATAAGGAGCTTCACAGATCTAAAAAGCAGAGAGGAAGATGGACTATGAGCTAACTTGCCGAAAAGATACTAAAGAAAAGATACTAAGGATACTTGATCACAATGCAAGATCCCAACCAGCTAAGTTTTTTTTTTTTTGTTTGTTTGTTTTTTTAGTTTATAATTACAAAGGCACTTAGATTTCTGAGTTAAAGATCAGCTTGAGACTAAGATAATTTAGGTCCAGGTATGATCAGAATGGTAATTTTAGGATGGGGTCCCATCTGTCTATCTTATTGTCTATGGTTGTGCTTGCTGTCTCTTACTCAGAATCAAGGGCTGGGATCCAGGATGCTGATTCATGTGATAATCAAAAGGGAAACTGAGATAATGGATGAATTGATATGTAAAATTTAAAAAAAAAAAAAAAACTAGGCTTCTGACCTGCAGGAGTTGAGCTATCCAAAGAGTTTTTAGAATAGCAAGAGAAAGAGCAGAACACAGAAAACAGTCTGAAAAGCTGTCTAGAGGAGAAGAAGAAGACGAAGAAGAAGAAGAAGAAGAAGAAGAAGAAGAAGAAGAAGAAGAAGAAGAAGAAGAAGAAGAAGAA
>JADRCH010007452.1:63238-146188 GCA_019843965.1 Rhynchomys soricoides
AAGAAGAAGAAGAAGAAGAAGAAGAAGAAGAAGAAGAAGAAGAAGAAAGGGAGAGAGATAGAGAGAGACAACCCCAGAAAGCCATCTCAAGCAGAATATGAGCCATCAGCTTGAACCTACCACTTGACTTTGAGAGTTTTGTTTCCCCTCTCCCAAACACCTCTTCTGTCTGAACCCTTCTCCAAGCAGAGGCTGGTCCTTGCCATTTTTGCAATGTGAGACTTTGATGCTCAGAATGTACTTGTTTTAGAAACAGACCTATAATCTTAATAGATATAAATACAGTTTATTTGGAGTTTATACACACTTGTACCAACACATCTTCACAACCAGCAGTTGAGTACTATGGTTCACTAAGTTCAAATTACACATTCTCCAGATTTTTGCAGTAGCACATTAGCCATATTCAATAGGGTATAGAGATAACCACTTGATTCAATTTTTATTTTTAATTTATTGCTTCCCATTTGTGTTTTTGGGTACATTTTATCAGTATCTAGCCTAGGATTTGCTGGTAGTTTCTTATGTCCCTGAAATTAAAAATCTACTTGCAAGGCTGGAGAGATGGCTCAGTAGTTAAGAACACTGACTGTTATTCCAGAGGTCCAGAGTTCATCAACCACATAGTGGCTCAGAACCATCTGTAATGGGATCTGATGCCCTCTTCTGATGTGTCTGAAGACAGCTACAGTATACTCATTCAAATATATATATATATATATATATATATATATATATATATATTCTTGCTGTTGCTACAGGAACCTATTAATTCTCCTTGTCTGGTATAAATTTTAATAAATTTTACTGACTATGTTGAGATATTGAAAGAATACACAATCCCCAAGTAACATAGGAACATTCAAGTTTAAAAACAAAAATAAATCAAGGTCAAGGTCCTAAGTAGTCACAATATACTAATTATCATTTCTTCTGAAACTGAAACTGTATTATAAATATGTGTCCAAATAAATCTCACCAACACTATAATACAAGTATATTATCTATTCCAGATAATTATGATTAGGCATACATGAAAAACCAAAGTTTTCACATTTACAGCATGTTACTCTGAGCCTAGTAATCACAAAAACAGCAAGAATCTAGCCTATACATTTAATTTAGACACACTGTCAATTTATTTTATTTTCCATTCATGGTGAATTAATCTAGACAAAGATTTGTCATAAATCCATGAGCACTGGTTGTGTACAGTAACCAGTTTCACTATTTCTGATTTGTAGGACATTGCTTTTCACATTCTACTTTTCCTTTCCAAAATTATTCACAACAAATGTGTGATTAAGTGTATACTTTATTTATCATGCCTGTTTTATAATAAGTAGAACCTGGTTAAAGAGTTGTTCACTACCTCTCTCCATCTATTGCATTAAGAATTCAATTTCCAATTCCCCAATCCCTTTACTTCCAAAATTTTCAATAAAGTGTAAGAATTGATGACATGGAATGTAAAAGATTATGTTTAAAGACTAAGAGAGTTTTATGCTTAAATGGTAATTTCAAGAAATGTTAAAATCAGAATGTATGTAACATGTGAAATTAATTTTAGATGGCTGGGGAAAGGACTTTTATGTTTGAACTCTAGCAAAAATACATAAGTTCCTAGTATCCATGTCCAGATCAGCAAACAAAATAACACAAATTAAAAATTTTTTGAGAGCTGTATCAGGGGAGATTACAGTTGAAATGTTATTATACTCCATGAACAATTTTTACAAAATAAAAGAACTGGAACTGTAGAAAAATCTAAGAAACAAATGATGGCTATCTCTGAAGAAGGTAATTAGGAATTGGAAGTTTAATTTTGGCTCAAGTACTGAGGATGTGTAATCCCCAATGACCAGAGCAGGCATTGATTGAATCTCTGAGGTACTAAGGATACTCCTTGTATCTAGCATATACAAGCAATCATGTTGATGCTTTTTTATAGCTATCTTTTGTCTCTTTAAAGAGTCAAAGAAAGCTTCTGGCATATTCTGATTGCATAAGGAAATTAAACCCATATGAACCTGGAGTTTCAAGTGGCAAATATAATAAAAGAAAATTGGCTTGTTTTCCTTATATTTTACTGGATTAAGAAGTAATATTAAAACCAATGATCAATAATTCAGAAAGGTATAAGGAAATGCATGAAAATAACTTTGTTCAGCATTCTCATAAATTAAAGCAAAACTTAGAACCTGGTATTGAATTTTTAAGACAAGAAGAGTAAGTAAAAATGACAGTGAGCCCACACATTTTTCTCTGCTAAGTAAGGTAAGTTTTAAAATCTTCAGACTAATACTTTAACTTTTATTTATTTATATGTATTATTTTGATGAGGTACTACTAATGTGCAAAGTAGCATATCTGTCACATAATTTTTGTTTTGATCAAGATATGAATTGTTGAAATAATGAAGCTAATTCACGTAAGTCTTTCATGTACATTGTGTGGTTTTTATGGATGTGTATAAATAAGAAGCAATTTTTAAGCAAACTTAGATATAAAATATAGCACTGTTAATTTGTTTATCATTGCTGGACATTTGAAATCAAGAACCCATTCTTGTTGCAAAGTTGAACATTCTTCCACCTGGCCAAATGTTACTTATTTTAAGTTTCTACTAGTTCCATAAACCAACATCCTTTTTTCTTTTCATGTGACTACAACCATTTCAAATTTCACATGGAGGGAAGATTATGCAGGGTTTCTCCTGGAGTGAGTTTCCCTTTGGTTTTGCACAGTAGCTTTAGGCTGAGAGTAGTCCAAGGATCCATGCTGTGCCCAATTTTCTCTTTATGGCAATTTTATGATTTAAGCGAAATGCAAAGAAGAATGTCTAAGAAAGGTGGATTGGCACAATCCAGAGAGCCAGTAGAACTTTAAGTTGCAATGTTTTATTTAGTAACCTACATCTTTGTGACATACTTAAAATTCCTTTAGATCTTGAGTGTTCCTGGGTACCTTAACTAGTCTTACATTCTGGCTCTTTTGTATGAAAACAATATTCATGATTTTCACTCCACAGAGTGAAACCTAAGATCAGTACTAGTTTCCTAAACTTTCCCTCTATATCTGAAATGGAAAGGTAAACAAAAGACAAAAAGAGAAACGAACAATTCTGTCTGATTCCATTCCATTTTACTTTTTTCTCTTGATTTTTCTAGCAGTCATATTAAAATGACAGTACATAACTCAGTTGTGTAGACTACTTGTGATACTATGTGAATGTGTGTGTGTGTATGTGTGTCTGTGTAGAGGAGGGGGTATCATTTTATAACTCTATAGACCAGGTTAATCTTACACTTATGGAAGTCTATCTGCCTATGCCTCCCAAGTGCTAAAGTTAGAGACGGGCACTATATTTACTATATTTAATAGGAAATGAATACCACCTTACATTATGGTAACATTAAAGGTGGGTACACTATTTTCAAGTGGGTCAGTGTATTGCCAGTACATTTCTCAAGATTATCATAGATTTTTGTCAGTTGTGCTTTCTCTTGTAAGTTTGAATATTTTTGCCTCTCCAGATTTTCCTAGAGAATGGCTGTGGCAAATGGCTCTTTGGTGTTGGAATTCATTCTCTTGGGGATAACAGAAGAGCCTGACCTTCAAATACCCCTCTTCTTACTTTTTCTCATAATATATATGGTAACCACATTAGGAAATTTGGCCTTGATCATTCTAATTGCATTGAATTCTCACCTTCACACCCCCATGTACTTTTTTCTCTTTAACTTATCCCTCATAGACCTCTGTTATTCGTCAGTGATTACACCCAAAATGTTGATGAACTTCATACTAAAGAAGAATGTTATCTCTTATATGGGGTGCATGACCCAGCTCTACTTCTTTTGCTTTTTTGCCATATCTGAATATTATGTACTAACATCAATGGCCTATGATCGCTATGTGGCTATCTGTAATCCACTCTTGTATACCATTGCTATGTCCCCTAAGGTGTGCTTATATCTTATGCTTAGTTCATATCTGATGGGACTTTTGGGTGCCACGATCCACACTGGTTGCATGCTTCAATTGACCTTCTGTGATGGAAACATTATCAATCACTATTTCTGTGACCTCCTTCCTTTACTGCAGCTCTCCTGCACCAGCACTTATGTCAATGAAATAGAGTTGTTCATTGTTGCAGGAAAGGATATTATTGTTCCTACTGCCATCATTCTTACTTCTTATGGCTTCATTCTTTGCAACATATTCCAAGTGAAGTCCACAGACAGCAGATACAAAGCCTTCAGCACCTGCAGTTCTCATATATTTGCTGTTTCTCTGTTTTTTGGATCAAGCACATTTATGTATCTTCAGCCCTCCTCAGCTGGGTCTATGGATGAGGGAAAAATTTCTTCCATTTTTTATACTATTGTGGTTCCTATGATGAATCCTTTAATCTACAGCTTCAGAAACAAAGATGTTAAAGTTGCCCTGAGAAAAACCCTGAGTAGGAGAATGTATTGATCAAAATTCAATTTAACTTTTTTTCTGCAGTTAAACAACAAAGAAATTCTCAATGGGTAGTTCTTTTTCAGTGAACCATTTTTAGGCATATTTCTTTCTGCTATTTGTTCACGAATTGGAAGATATATTGTTTACATGTCCTTCATGTTTAATATATGCTTTATTAATTAACATTATGTTATCCTATAATATAAAGAATACTTTTCCATCTTTAAAAATAATCTTGGGTTGCCAGCATGCCTGTGTGGAAAACCGTCATGTCTGCCACCTGAAATGAAATGTGAATCTTACATTATGCCTGTGCCGTTTCCTTCCTTTACACTTTCAAATGTTACCAGCTGATACATATAGTTATTAGTGCATTGACTGTTGTGGATGTAAAGACTCTATCACACATTCATTGTTCAAGGTCTGAAAAGTTTTTTTTAAAAAAAAAACAAAAAAACAATTGAGTTGACTTAATTAATACTTTGATCTAAATATATTTAGATTTTCTTTTTTGAAAGCAGACAGCCAAGTCTGGAGCACTTCATAGTTGAGAATTTTATAATCTTTCTGTTTTCCTTCTGTGAATGGCAATATGAAAAATAAAAGGACAATCTAATTATATTGAAACTGTTCCAACTGAGAGTTAAATTAAAGTCATAATTCACCTTTGGCAAGATTATTAGAAAACATGCCCAATGTATCAAGTGCTAATAACATAAAGACAGAAGAATTAGGAGCTCCAGGACACCTTCTGTATACATTGTAAAAAGACACCTATGAATATCTCCTTGACTAACAGAATACTGAAAGAATAGATCTAAATGAATGTATATTTCTCTAGGAGTCACCTGCTGGGAGAAGAAAACATCAAAGCACTGGGAACAATTTGAATGCCAGAAGAGAAACTTGTCATTAACAACATGTCAGATCACTTTGTAAGAGAGAGTCTGATCTTACAGGAGGGACTTTGAGTTGAGACAGTGATGGATAGGACCACACTGTGTCCAGACTGCTTAGTTATGCATGTTTCCTGCCTTTTATTTAAATCTTACCTTCAAGTGAAATTCTCCTGAAAATGTACTTGGGAGCAAATGTCACCGAAAGTCCTTGTCCATCTTCCCATATTTGCTTCACTAGATGATCTCTATATTCTACTTTTCATTATTAATCTGGCTTTTTGTTTGTTTATTTTTGAGCTAGTATTTTAGATGAATATGGTTCACATCATTTTCCTTCCTACAAACACTCTAAGCCTCTCCATTCACTCCTTCAAATTCATGTACTCTTTATTCATCAGTTGTAAATATATGCAATGTATATTTATATGTACATATAAATTAATTTGGCTCTTTTAATTGAGTTTTGGAGGATAGATGGCTATACATAACTTGTTGCTGCATAGGCAGTGAAGCCAAGTCCATTAACAGAGATGAATGTTTCTACTTTATTGGGTAAACTTTGACTTCTTCTTCATTAAGAATATAACAATCCTAAAGATGCAAAGATAGTTTCCTAAAGCAACTTTGAATTTGATTAATTGAACTTGTGATTCTCTGCTCAGAGTTAGTATTGGAACCACCCTGACTAGGTGTCATCTTTTAGAAGCCTGATGACATAAGTAAACTGTTGTTATTGTTAAAAGTGGACTTTGAATACAATGATTCATCTTAAGAGATCAGATTCCTACAGTTTGAAGGAATTTGGACACAATTAACAAAACAAAACAAAGCAAAACAAAATACAACAACAACAAAAAAATGTTGGCCAAAATGTGAGGAAAAGAGAAAGCTCATTCCCTGTTGATTAAATTGCAAGCTGACAATTGGTCCACTTAGAATACTTACAAACATCATTTTACAATTTCAAAGTTTATCATTTCCAATCAGATACATTCCAGATTAATTTGAAGACAATTCTCCAATTCACTATGAACCTAAGACAAAGATAAAACATAATTTTTACATTTTATTTTTGCATATTTTTTAATTGTGGAAAATCCATAAAGTTAAGTGATACATGTTGGGTTTTCTCAATACGTATAGCAATGTAATTTCAAAGTTCATTTATACTGAATAGTAATTCATACATATTGCTTTAAAACCAGAATAAAATTCTGATATATGTCAATATGAGAATTTTCTTTTTCATTCATTAAATGATGGATACTTGGGTTAAATTTATGCTTCATGTATTAAGATTGATGGTCTTATAAACATTATTCCTTTTATGTTCAACTCCTTAGTATATATTTATATATAATTGTTATATCATGTGATAACTCTATCTTTACCCATTTACAAAACTACCAGAGTTTTCACAAAGTTCTTGCAAAGTTGGCAGCTTCAAAAGTGTTTAGGTCATTTTTATTTCCCATATCTTATCAACAAATAAACAACTTAGACCCATTACTTGAACTGAAGTAACAGTGGTTGTTAAAAATCTCATGACTAAAAAAAATCCCAGAACTAGGCAAATTCAGTATAGAATTCTTCCAGAAAGTCAAAGAAAAATTAACACTAATGCTTCTCAAATTATTTCACAATGAAGAAATTGAAGGAATATTTCTAAAATTTTTATGAAGCCACTTTATTACCCTGATACTAAAATCACAAAGGCTCAACAAAACTGAATATTATACACCAATATTCTTCATGAACACAGATACAAAATATCCTTAGTAAAATACATTAAAATCAAATTCAAGAACACATCAAAAATTATCCACTATGACCACAGTGGCATCATCCCAGAGATTCGGGGATGGTTCAATATGCATTTATCAAAATAATGTACCACACAAACCAAACAGACTGAAAGCAAAGTAAAACAACAACCAAAGCAACAAAATAAATGTAATTATCTCATTACATATTGAAAAGGCCTTTGATAAAATCCAGTGTCTCTTCATGATAAAAAGTTCTGGAGAAACTAGGATGCAATGTACAAACCTTAACATGCTAAAGAAAATTTATGTAGAAAGTCCACAGCCAATATCATAAATGAAGAAAAATTCAAAGCATATCCACTAAAATCAAGATGAGGTTATCCATTTCTTCTATACCTATTTGATATAGTATTTAAAAGCATAGCAGTAAGAAAATTGAAGAAGATTAAGGTCATAGAAATAGAAAAAAATAAGCCAAAATATCTTTATTTGCAGATAATATTTTATAGATAGGAGACCCCAATTGCCTCACAAGGACACTTCCACATCTGATAAACATGTTCAGAATACAAAATTCACACACACACACACACACACAGAGAGAGAGAGAGAGAGAGAGAGAGAGAGAGAGAGAGAGGATAAATTCCATATATACAACTGACAAACTGACTGAGAAAGAAATCAGGAAAACACAACCTTTCACTATAGCTCCTTAATATATCTTAGGATAACTCTAATTAAGCAAGTGACAGATTTTTATAATACAAACTTTAAAACATTGAAGAAAGAAACCTAAGTTGTAATGAGAAGGTGGAAAGACCTCCCACGCTCATGGATCAGTAGGATTAATATTATGAAATTATCATAAATTGTAGACCTGGAACTAATAATCCCAAATGCTTATTCCTATTATTTCTGGGTATTTTAGTGGTGTCAAAGCAAGGGTTTCTCTAACTGTAATCCTCACTGTGCAAGTACCTGGGAAGTACTTGGACATACACACTTTGTGGCTCTAATGCATGACTGCTGAGTAAAATCTTTTGAGATATGCCTTATTTCACTAAGATTAAACCAGGTTCCAGTACTTTCTGAAAGAGAATGGAAGGTGTAGTCTATAACAAGGATTTTGTCATAATGATCTGTGTACTGATGATCAATATGCACCAAATCCATTATCCTGTAAAGAAGTCTAAAAATAACAGAACACAGAATATAACTGTATTCATTAATTAATTTGTGAGGAAAAAAAATCAATTACTTGCAAAAAATAAGAACTCCATATTCATGCCTTCTCTTCAACCGTTCAGATCTTGATAAGGATCCACATCCAATGTCTCATCCTAGTCTAGCTACCCCTGCCTGAACTACAACTAAGTCTTCCATCAGGACCCTTCCTAACTGAAGCTACCAGCAGGTCTGTTCTGAACTGTATTTAACCTCACTACTGATTCACACCTTCCATTTCATTCACCAAGGTCTGGCCAGGTGAGTCTCTCTAACTCCCTATCCAAATCTGCTCCCCAAGTCTACATATCTAGCTCTAGTCCTACATCCAGTACCCCAACCTAGTCTTGGCCACCCCAAGTTGTGCCATAGCCAACCTCTAGTATTCTACCAGGATCCTCACTACCTTTCTCCCAACCCACAGGCACATTTCACACTAGATCCAACCTTTCCATTTAACCAGATCTACTCTCACCTCTAGGTTTGGATTTAGGTTCATCACAGACACTAACCCTGTTGCCTCTGCCTACCTAACTTTATTCACCCAAGCCATTTCCAATCTCTAGTTCTAAACTACACACATATTGTCTCCTCTGCCTTAATTACTGTGTCTGCATCAGACTTATAACTGACAAAATAAGTCAATTAACCCTGATCTCATCACAAAAATAGAAACTATATAAAAGAGCCGTTAGTCTTATCACATATTTGAAGCAAGATGATAACAAAGCCAGCACTTCCCTACGCCTGTTAAGAGAGATATCTGGTGTGATAGTTGCAGAGTGAGCAGGCTTCAAGACTAATAAAAGGAAAAATTCTATTAGAGTTCTAGTCCCTGAATATAAAACATTTTCTCAGGATGGCTATTCAGTGGTTGTGTGTCCCATCCCTTCAGTGAGAAGATTGTTGCAGATATAGTGTTTTTGTATGAATGAATGAATCACACAAATGCATTTGTAAGCTAATGCAGAAAAAAAAAAAAAGAGTATAAACAAAACCAGCAAAAAAGCCAGATATGGTGAAGCATACACCTTTTATCTCAGCAGAGACAGTAGAT
This sequence comes from Rhynchomys soricoides, assembly GCA_019843965.1. Classification (NCBI taxonomy): domain Eukaryota; kingdom Metazoa; phylum Chordata; class Mammalia; order Rodentia; family Muridae; genus Rhynchomys; species Rhynchomys soricoides. Next base: position 72,655 of record JADRCH010007452.1, read on the forward strand.
CAATGCAAGTTTCATACCAGCCTGATCTACATACACTGCATTACAGTGATACCCCGTCTCAGAAGAGTGCTAAGAAGATAACTTCTGAATATGAGATTCTAAAATTTGGTTTTCTAATAATGCATTAATCCTTTATAACAGGCAAAAGTGGTACAGAACAGTTAGCAAAGAAAACTCGAAAACTGGATGAATGCCACACAGTGTGTGAGATTGTGAGAAATGTGTGTGGTCACACTGAGCATCATACATGTCACACAGTGTCACTTCCTTGTTAGGGTTAGCTGTCCCTCACATGTTTCCATTTCCCCAGTACAGATTTCCATACTAGTAGGGATCAGGGACTATGTTTTAGATACACTCATCTTACTAAGATAATTTATTTCAGAGATCACATTCAGAAACTTTTATCAATAAACTTAATTTTAAAAGGCTAAATACACAAACTACTGAAACTATCAAATCATACTAACTAAAAATGTTTCCTCAGTAATATGAATAAATCTCATGTGAAAATAGGAATGTTCCAGATCCACAAAGAAGGCTTTGAAAGGGTTTAATTCTGTCTAGAGGTACTATGTTAGGGATTGGTTCTAATGCTTTGTCTTAGTAAGGCTCCCAAAATCACACGGGAATCTGTGTGACCAGACTCTGAGGGTCTCTGTCCCCAGTTAGTTTTTGATTAATCAATAAAGTTATTAATAGCCAATGGTTGGTCCTCTCTTATCAGTACCACCTTTACACATCCCTACCCAGATTTCCCTCTCCCCTTTTACTTAGAAGAAGGGGAACCTCCCCTTGGGTACCACCCTACCCTGGGACATGTCTTCACAGTAGGCCTAAGCACATCCTCTTCCACTGAGGTCCAACTAGGTAGTCAGTCCATTTAGGGTATGGGGATCCAGTAACAGGCAACCAAATAGGAGGAGCCTCTGGCTCAATTGTTAGGGCACCCATGTGAAGACCAAGATGCATATCTCTTACATATGGTTAGAGAAGCCTATGTCCAGACTCTTCATGATCTTTGGTTGGTAGTTCAGACTTGAGCCTCTTGGTTCCAAGTTAGTAAATGCTGTAGGTCTTCTTTTGGTGTGCTTGACCCCTCCAAGCTTTCCCAGTTCTATCCCTTACTCTTTCCCTAGACTACCAGAGCATTGCCTGGATTGTTGGGTTAAATGGTGGTGGGGGAGGTTCCAAATTCGACACCAGGGCCCTGGCCTCTGGGAAGAGCAGAACTCGGGAAGTTTGACCTGGCTCACCCACAGGCACTGCCAGGTGGGTGTCAGACTGTGAGAAGCTTCGGGACACTGCTGGGGGTGGGGGAGCACAGCCTCGGGGTCCCAGGGACTGCACAAGTGGCTCCATTTGGTTCTCAGGCTCTTGGGCATCCCAGGCACCACTGGATGTTGTGGAAGAGCTGAGAACAGACAGCCCACAGGCTGGATCTAGCCCAGAGCTAGGGGGAAAAAGCAGGGAGGAGCCTAGCTGGGTCCTGCCCAGGACTGGGTCCTTGGCTTGTCACCTGCTAGTTAGGTTGGTTTTGTAGAGGTCATGGCTGAGAGTGCAGTGAAGTGTTCTGCAGGAGACTGGATGTGGCTCTTTAGATGAAGGCCTGTTCCATCATTCCCCACAGCAGATCCCAATGAAGAGAGACAATCCATGGTTTTAGGGCATTTATTGTTATGGTGGAGAGTGGTGATGAGTGAATCCATACCCCACAAGCTCAGGGTGGGCCTGAGATTTAAATACCTTTTGCAAGGAAAAGTGTTTGGGAAGGGCAAGGGGAACAGAAAGGGAAGGGGAGTTTATTGGCTAAGCCTCTAGGTGCCTCATTACAATGAGAATGTCTTGAGGCTATTTGACCACACCCTTACCTGTGGAGAGGCTTGGGCTATGTGACTGATGGTCACATACCTAATGAAGAGTTTCAGCCTCCTGTCAGGAAGCTGGGGCCCAGGAGCATGGCAAAACACCTACTGTCCCTTGTACTGTTATCGCCTGCTGAGTACTCCCTACTGCATCCCAAGATTTTAAACCTTAGCTCAACCAGAAACCAGGCTTCCTTCATGGTCCCACACCTGATGTTTGGTTGTGGGTCTCTGCTTCTGTTTTCATCTGCTACTCAATGAAGCCTTTTAGTACACAGTTATGTTATGGTCCAGAGTTGGAAAAGATCTTCACCACCCATAGTTTTCTGACAAAAAACTAATATCCAAAACACATAATGAACACAAAAATATTAGATAACAACAATCCATGTAACCCAATTAAAATATGGAGTCCAGAGCTAAACAGAGAATTAGCTACAGAGGAATCTTTAAAGACCCAGGTGCATTGAAATGCAAAACAAAACAACACTGAGATTCTACCTTACACCCATCAAAATGTCTAAGATCAAAAACTCAAGAGACAAATTGTGCTGGTGAGAATGTACTTCAAGAGGAAAACTCCTCTATTGCTGGTAGGTGTGCAAACTGGTACAATCACTTCGGAAATCAATATGGCAGTTTATTTTCAAACTCAAAAATTGAAAATATGTTTACCCCAAGACCCAGCTATACCATTCTTGGGCATATGCCCAAAAGATGTCCCAATACCACAAGAACACTCTCTGAAATATGTTCATAGCAGCTTTACTTATAATAGTCAGAAACTACAAACAATCTAGATGTCCGTCAACTGAAGAATGGATAAAGAAACAAAAAATGATACATCTACACAATGGAATACTAGTCAGCTACTAAAAACAAAGACATCGTGGAAATTGTAGCCAAATGGATGGGACTAGAAAATATCATCCTAAGTGAGGTAATTGAAACTCATAATGATACACAATGTTGGACCTGTCCCATGCCTCCTCCCCCCCCACCTTTGGCATTGATGGGCAGGCGGCCTGTCTCCCATCTCCCAGGTGACCCACTGACGCCCCACAAGCAGGTGAGTAGGAGGGATCACCAACTCAGTGGGACTGGGTGTGTGCCCTCTGCTAGACAAGGCACTGCAGCTGCCTCACACTCCTGGGGAGAACCCATCTACTCACATTCTCATCCTTGGTCAGTAGTCCCTGCTCCACAGGGAACACTGGTGCTCATAGAGCACGCCTCCCAGGCACAGGGACAGGGAGCACTGGGTACAGCCTGGGGCAACCCCAGCCATAATGGCAGGAAAGTGAGAGCACAAGTCTGCCCAAGTGTGAAGGAGCCCAGGGTTTGCAGCAGTGACTGTAGCAGTGAGAGCGCTTTGGTGGCAGTGGCCCCCATTCCTCCATTCCTCACTGACTTGCAAGTCCATCCTCCTGCACTGGGCACAGTGTTGCCAAGACAAGCTGGGGCTGGGCAGGGGTCGGCCCTGGGGGACTGCCTGAATCGAACCCCATCGGCACTGGGGGTGTTCTCCCCCTCCCACTGTCCCAAGGGCTAGAGGGTGGAGTACTGGGCAGTGATAGTCTAGGACCCCATTTTGACCTTGGTTTGGGCCTTGAGGACAAACCTGAGCCTGATTTGAGTTCTGAGAACTGTCTCAGCACTTCCGTATAGAGGTGACTCAGCAAGACCTGTTTGGCCTTGCCTTTGCCACACCCTTTCTGATGTGAAACTTTGCCATTGGCCCTGTCAGTTATCCCTTACCCTTCCCTGCCTCCCACATCATCTTTTCCCATACCTAAGTGCCCACCCCTTTTGCCTTCTCTATATAAGCGAGGGGCTGATACAATAAACTTGAGTTCCTGCTTCCACAAGACTCTGGGCCTGGTATGTTTCTTTGGGCCTTCGACACTTGCCATCCTGCTCAGCCCTGGACAGACTCTGCTAGACCAAGTTCTATCCTCTTACCTGGACCAACCACACATGATATGTAATCATTTATAAAAGAACACTATTCGTAATATAGAGGATAACCATGCTATAGTCCACAGGTCCAAGGAAACTAATAAGAAGGGTCCAAGGGAGGACCTGTGAATCTCACTCAGAACGGGAAACAAAATAGTCATCAGAGGTAGATGGTGGTAGGGAACTGGATGAGAGAAGGGTTAGAAGAGAAAAGGGGATGGAAGTCCAGTGTTAGGACAGGAATTGTAGGAGAAGTCCGGGAGTGAGAACAGCAGTCAGTGGCAAGATATTTCTGGCAGTAGCTGGAGACATGAAACAGTAGAGATTTGGGGAGTCTGTGGGGGCAATCGTACAGGAGACTCCTACAAGTAGGGAATGTGGAGACTGAAGTGGCTACCTCCTGTAGCCAGGTGGTACTTCCAGTAGAGGTAGGGGAACATCAATCTATCTATCTATCCATAAAACCTTCAACCCAATATTTGTCCTGCCTACATGACACTCAAGGATAAAAACTGAACAGAGATTGAGGGAATGGCCATCAAATGAGTGGCTCAACATGAAGCATATCCCATGTAAGATAGCTAATCCCTGTCACTATTAATGATATTCTGCCATGCTTGAAAACAGGAGTCTAGCCTTCTTTCTTTATTGCCTCTTACAAGACTCAATAAATGCTGATTCTACCACAGAAGCTCCATTTTCTTGTCCACAGTTTTTGTGGCTTTGACATCAGTTGTGGAGTTCTGATCAAACTTGAGTGATAAGACTTTTCTAAAGTCATATTCTAGTACATTTTCTAAAGGCAGCTGCTTCCTGTTTTCTGAAAACTGCCTGCATGTATGCTTGATTTTGGCAATGTAGGGAATTTCAAAAATCATCTTCTGTATCTTAACCTCTGACACTTTTTAAAGACAAATGTTCATTAGCAAAATGCCAAGATTATTTCATGGAACAAAGTTTTATTTGTTGATCTGTTAATACAGCGGTTAAAGTAGATAGCATAATGACTGCAGTGGGTGGCAAATACATACTGTCTCTATGATTTAATCCATTCTTATTAAATCAAACCATCATGAGCTCATGATGACAATCAGAGTAATATTTCCATCATATCCCAAAGCCGTTCCATGTCATTACATGTTTTCTGTTTATTTGTCTTAATTTCTGTATTCTAAATTTTTAATATGAGAACTATATCTTTAAGTTTTGAGTAAAAAATATCATATTATTAACTACAAAAATTATTACCATCCAGCATCATCTTTATAAGTTATTTATCAACACTATTACACAATTCTACTCATTGAAAAACTGTTTACTGTGTCCATATCTCTCATCATGTGGTAAACATATTCTGTTTTCTACTTGAACCAGACAAATTCAGTTTGCTTGCTTGCTCTGGTTATCGTTTACAAGTAAAGTCATTCAGTGTTTCTCTGTTCATTGATAGGCAGTTCACATTTTACCTTGCATAGTGATCTTTATGCTTATTCAGTTGGTTTCAAGTAAGATTTCTTTCAAAAACAACTTAGTAATGACTCATAACAATGATATAATTGCTGAAGCTTATGTAGATTTTTGACTTTATTTTCATTTTACTAGGTTAATATAATGAAATAGTTCTGTGTGATCTTTGCTAAATCTCCACTGTGACCTTATACACATATTTTCTTTTTGCTTAAAATACAGAAATATATCTCATAGTTCTAGGAACCCAGAAGGCATTTAATATTAGTTCTAGAATTATAAATACTATTCTAGGACATCCATTTTACCTTACCTTAACAAAATCATTTTGGCACTACTGGAATAGGGATAATTCTTCAAGAAATTATTTAGATATTGGTGTGATTTGACACTAAAAACATTTATAGATGCAGGCAGAAATGCCTTTTTGATCTGGAAGATAGAGAGATGCATGATATAGAGTCCCTGCTCCTCAAAATGATTCAATCTAGAAAGAAATGGTCAGGTAGACATAGGATACATGTCATGATTGACAGATCCACACAGGATCACAGCTTCTATGGTGCTAGCTGCAAGTGGTCAAGGAGGGATTTGATTTGTAAGGGTTCATTAGTATAAATACAATTAAATATGTAAAATATTCAAATTTTGGAAGTAATAAAGCACAAGATTTTAATCATAAAAATATCTTGTTCTACAAAAATCACTAAAGAATGCAAATAAGCTTAAACATTTTATTAAAACAAGCAAGGCTGCACCTACACTAGGTCAGATCAGCATGTTGGACTCTCTCTCTCAACAATGAAAGTCTGCAGGTCTCCCATGAGATCTTCTATAACCAAGGCAGCACATAAGACACTTCCTTAAATAAGCAAAGCATCTTAGATCCCTGAAGATGCAGGATCCCCCTTGAACTCTATCTCCATTCCTGTCTGCACCTCCACCAGGACAGATCTGCAGGTCTGCCCCTCTCAACACCCCACGGTCTATGGGTTTCCCAGGAGATCTACTGAATCCATGGCCACAGATCTAGCAGGAGATCTACAGAAACCCAGGGACACAGGAAGCAAGCTCCAGACTGACATTCAGGCAAACTATCCCCAGAGATAACTAAATGGTGAGAGGGAAGCATAAAATCATAAGCAACTGAAGCCAATATATTTTGACACCAGGAGAACCAGCTCTCCCACCACAGCAAGCCATAAATATTCCAACACACCTGAAAAGCATGATGATGACCTAAAATCCCATCTCATGAAGATAATAGAGACTTTTAAGGAGGATATAAATAACTCACTTAAAGAAATACAGGAAAACCCAGTTAAATGAGTAGAAAGCCTTAAAGAGGGAAAAAATAAATTCCTCAAATAAATACAGGAAAACACAGTATAACAGGTGAAGGAATTGAACAAAGTGGTCCCAAGACCTAAAAATGGAAATATAAACAATAAAGAATTCACAAATAGAGGCACCCCTGGAAACTGAAAATCTAGAGAAGAGGTCAGGATCTACTGATGCAATCATCACCAACAGAATACAAGAGATAGAAGAGAGAATCTTAGGCATAGAAGATACCATAGAAGATATTGACATAATGGTCAAAGAAAATACAAAGCATAATAAGGTCCTAACGCAAAACATCTAGGAAAGACAGGATACAATGAGAAGACCAAACCTAAGAATAGTTGGAATAAAAGAGAGTGAACATCACCATCTCTAAGGGCCAGAAAACACCTTCAACAAAATCATAGAAGAAAACTTCCACAACCTAAAGAAAGAGATGTCTATAAAACTACAAGAAACCTACAGCACACTACATATATTGCACCAGAAAAGATAATCCTCCAGTCATGAAATAATCAAAACACTAAATGTAAAGAATGAAGAAAGAATATTAAAAGCTGTAAGGGAAAATGGTTAACATGTAAAAGAAGACTTATTAGAATTACACCAAACTTCTCAGCAGAGACTATAAAAGCCAGAAGATCCTGTACAGATGTCATGCAGACCCAAAGAGATCACAAATGCCAGCCAAGGCAATTATACTCAGCAAAACACTCAATAGTCATAGAGGGATAAACCAAAATATTCTAGGACAAAATCAAATTTAAACAATATCTAGCAATCTAGCTCTACAGAGGATTCTAGAAGGAAAACTCCAACACAAGAAGAGAATCTACATGAAAGAAAAAATTAATGATCTCACCACAAAACCAAAAGGAGAGAATCATACATATATAATACCTCCTCCTCCAACAATAAAGATAACAGGAACTAACAATCAATTGTCTTTAATATCTGTCAACATCAATGGACTCACATCTTCACTTAAAAAAAAAACAAAAACAAAAACAAAGCATAAGCTAACAGAATGGATATACACATTTGGTATATACAAGAAACATACCTTAACGACAAAGACAGATACTACCTCAGAGTAAAAGACTGGAAAAAGGTTTTCCAAGAAAATAGTCCCAAGAAACAAGCTAATATCCAATAAAATAGACTGTGAGACAAACGATATCAAACATGAGGAAGGTCACTTCATCTTCATCAAAGGAAACATCTATTAAGATGAAGTTGCAATCTGAAAATCTGTGTCCAAAATGCAAGGGCACCCACACTCATGAAAGATACTACTAAAGTTCAAAACACACATTGAACTTCACACTATAATAGTGGGAGACTTCAATAACCAATTCTCACAAATAGACAGGTATTTGAAACAGAAACCAAAAGGAAACACAGTGAAACTAATAGAAGTTATGAAACAAATGGATTAATTGATATCTACAGAATATTTCACCCTAAAACAAAAGAATATACCTTCCTCTCAGCACCTCATGCCACTTTCTCCAAAACTTACCATATAATTAATCACAAAACAAGCCTCAATAGATACAAGAAGAATGAAATAATCCCTTGCATCATATCAGATCACCATGGATTAAGGCTAGACTTCAATAACAACAAAAACAACAGAAAACCCACGTGCTCATGGATACTGAACAACTCTCTACTTAATTATAACTTTGTCAGGGAAATAAATAAAGAAATTAAAGACATTCTAGAATTCAATGAAAAAAAAAAAAGACACAGCATACCCAAAATTATAGGACACAATGAAAGGAGTGCTGAGAAGAAAACTCATAACAGTTAGTTCACTCATAAAGAAACTAGAGAGATCCAACACTAACAACTTAACAATATACCTGAAAGCCATAGAACAAAAAGAAGCAAACACACCCAAGAGGAGTAGAAGGCAGAAAATAATCAAACTCAGAACTGACATCAACCGATTAGAACCAAGGAGAACTACATAACAAACCAACAAAACTTGTTCTTTGAGAAAATCAGCAAGATATATAAACACTTAGTCAAACTAACTAAAGAACACAGAGGAAATGTCCAAATGAACAAAATCAGAAATGAAAGGAAGAAAAGAGAAATTGAGAAAATTTTTAAAATATCATCAAATCTTAGTTCAAAAGCCTTTTATCAACAAAACTGGAAAGTCTAGATGAAGAGTATAACTTTTTAGACAGAAACTATGTAGCAAACTTAAATCAAGAGAAAGTAAACTATTAAAACAGTCACATATCCTCTAAAATATTAGAAGACATCAATAAAAAAATCTCCCAACCAAAAAAGCCAAGGGTCAGATTGCTTTAGTGCAAAATTCTACCAGATCTTCAAAGAAGAGTTAATACCAATACTCCTCAAACTATTCCATACAGTAGAAACAGAAGGAATCCTACCCAATTCATTGTATGAAGCAACAGATACTCTGAAACCTAAATAACACAAAGACTCAACAAAGAAAGAAAACTTTAGATCAATTTTGTTTATGAATATCAATGAAAGAAAATACTCAATAAAATATTCACAAACCGAATCCAAGAACACATCAAAACCATCATTTATTACGATCAAATAGGCTTCATCTCAGGGATGCAGGTATGGGTCAATATATGAAAATCCATTACCTTAATCCACTGTATAAACAAACTCAAAGAAAAAAATATCACATGTTCCTCTCATTAGGTGCCGAAAAAACCTTTGACAAAATACAACATCCCTTCATGTTAAAAGTATTGGAAAGAGAAGGAATTTAAGGCCCTTACATAAACATAAAATTAAAGCAATATACACCAAACCGACAGCCAATATCAAATTAAAAGAAGAGATACTTGAAGCAATTTCACTAAAATAAGGAACAAGAAAAGGATGTCCACTCTTCCCCTGTCTATTCAATATGGTACTCATAGTTCTAGCCAGAGCAATAAGACAATAGAAGGAGATTAAGGGGATACAAACTGGCAAAGTATAAGTCAAGGTATCATTATTTTCCAATGATATGATAGTTTATATAAGCGACCCTCCAAAAAATCTACCAGAGAACTTCTACAGCTGATAATCAACTTGAGCAAGTGGCTGGATAAAAAATTAACTCAATCAGTAGCCTTCCTTTATAAAATAATAAACAGGCTGAGAAAGAAAGTAGAGGAACAACATCTTTTACAACAGCTACAAATAGTGTAAAATATCTTGATGTGACACTTACTAAGCAAGAGAAAGATATGTATGACAAGAACTTCAAATCCATGAAAAAAGAAATTAAAGACCTCAGAAGATGGAAAGAGCTCACATGCTCATGGAGTGGTTGGATTACCATAGTAAAGGTGGCCATCCTACCAAATTCAATCTACAAATTCAACACAATTCCAATCAAGATTCCAACACAGGCCTTCACAGACATGGATATGGCAATTCTCAATTTCATATGGAAAAGCAAAAAACCCAGGATACTGAAAACAATTTTTAACAATAAAAGAACTTCTGGGGAAATCACTATCCCTGACCTCAAGCTATACTATGAAGCAATAGTGATAAAAACTGCATGGTATTGGTAGAGACAGATGCGTGTTGAAGACCTAGAAATAAGCCCACACACTTATAGGCACTTGATCTTTGACAAAGAAACCAAAAATATACAATGGAAAAAAGAAAGTATCTTCAATAAATGGTGCTGGTCTAACTGGCAGTCTGTACATAGAAAAATGAAAGTAGATCCATATTTGCCACCTTGCACAAAGCACAAGACCAAGTGGACCAAGTACCTCCACAAAATACCAGGAATATATAATTAAATACAGGAGAAAGTGGAAAAGATCCTTGAAATTACTGTAACAGAGGAAAATTTCCTAAACAGAACTTCAATGGTTCAGGCTTTAAGAACAAAACTTGATAAATAGGATCTCATGAAAATGAAAAGCTTTTGTAAGGCAACCAACAGAGTCAGTAGGACAAATTGGCAACCTACATATTGGGAAAAAATCTTTACTCACTGCACATTTAATAGAGGGATAATATACAAAATATATAAAAACTCAAGAAGCAAACTTCCAAAAAGCCAGTAGCCCAATTAAAAAATGGAATACAGAGCTAAACAGAGAATTCACAACAGAGGAATCTCGAATGGCTGAGAAGCACTTACAAAAATGTTCACAGTCATTAGTCATTATGAAAATGCAAATCAAAATGACCCTAAGTTTCCACCTTACACCAATCACAATGGCTAAGATAAAAAAACTCAGGTGACAACACATATTAGCTAGGATGTGGAGAAAGAGGCACTCTCCTCCATTGCTGGTGGGATTGCAAGCTGGTAAAACCATTCTTGTAATAAATCTGGTGGTTCCTCAGAAAATTGGAAATAGTTCTATCAGAAGACCCAGCAATACCACTCTTGTGCATATATCCAAAAGATGCCTCACCATAGACAAGTGCTCAATGATGTTCATAGTAGACTTATTTTTATGATTTTAAAAATATTTATTTATTTATTTAACATTCAATATTTTATTCCCCCATCCACCCTCCAAATGTTCTACATCCCATACCTCCTCCCCATGCCCTGTCTCCACCAGGATATCACCACTCCCCATCCCCAACCCCACCTGACTTCTAAACTCCCTTGGCCTTCCAGTCTCTTGAAGGTCATGTGCATCATCTATAATTGAATACAGATTCTGCAGTCCTCTGCTCTGTATATGTTGGGGGCCTCATTTCAGCTGGTGAATGTTGCCTTGTTGGTTATCCATTATGTGAGAGATCTTGAGGGTCCAGATTAATTGAGGCTGCTGGTCCTCCTACAGGGTCACCCTCCTCAGCTTCTTCCAGCATTTCCCTCATTCAACCACAGGGGTCAGCAGCTTTTGTCCATTGGCTGGGTGAAAATATCTGCATCTGACTCTCAGCTGTTTGTTGGGTTCTTCAGAGTGTATTCATGGTAGGTCTCATTTTGTGAGTGCTCCATAGCCTCAGTAATAGTTGAATTGGATCCCACTTTGGGCATGTTACTGGACCTTCCAACTAAAATCGGGGACAAGACAAGGATGCCCACTCTTCCCATATCTACTCAATATAGTACTCGAACAATGCTAGCTAGAACAATAAGACAACAAAAAAAATCAAGGGGATAAAAATTGGCAAAGAAGAAATAAAGGTATCACTATTTGCAGATGATACGATAGTATACATAAGCAACCCCAAAAATCTGCCAGAGAACTTCTCCAGCTGATAAACAACTTCAGCAAAATGGTCGGATATAAAATTAACTCAAATAAATAAGTACCTTCCTTTATACAAATGATAAATAGGCTGAGGAAGAAATTAGGGAAACAACTCCTTTCACAATTGCCACAAATAATGAAAAATATGTTGGGTTAACACTAACCTAAGAAAGTTCTGTATGCCAGTAACTTCAAGTATTTCCAAAAAGAAATCAAAGAAGATCTCAGAAAATGGAGAGATCTCCCATGCTCACAGAGAGGCAGAATTAATATAGTAAAAATGACCATCATACCAAAGGCAGTCTACAGATTTAGTGCAATTCCCATCAAAATCCCAGTGCAATTCTTCAAAGACATGGAAAGGGCAAATCTCAAATTCATCTGGAAAGGTAAAAAACCCAGAATAGTGAAACCAATTCTTAACAATAAAAGAATGGCTAGGGAAATCATCATCCCTGACCTCAAGCTTTACTACTGAGCAATTGTAATTAAAAACTGCAAGGTACTGGAACAGAGACAGACACATCGATTAATAGAATAGGATTGAAGACCCAGAAATAAAACCACGTACTTCCAGACACTTGATCTTTGAGAAAGATGCCAAAAATATACAATGGAAAAAAAAAGAAAGCATCTTCAAAAAATGGTGCTGGTCTAACTGGCTATCTGTATGTAGAAACATGAAATTCGACCCATATATGTCACCTTGCACAAAGCTGATGTCCAAGTGGATCAAGGACCTCAACATAAAACCAGATACACTGAATCTAATAGGAGAGAAAGTAGGAAAGAGCTTTGAACTCATTGGCACAGGGGGATATTTCCTAAACAGAACTCCAATGGCTCATGCTCTTAGATCAAGAATTGATAAATGGGATCTCATAAAACTGGGAAGCTTCTGTAAGGCAAAGGACACAGTCAATAAGACAAATTAGCAACCTACAGATTGGGAAAAAATAATCTTCACTAACCCCACACCTGATTGAGGACTAATATCCAAAATATATAAAGAACTCAAGAAGCTAACCACAAAAATAATAAAGAACCCAATTAAAAAATGGGGTATAGAACTAAACCAAGAATTCACAACAGAGGAATCTTGATTAGTTGAGGAGTACCTAAATAAATGTTCAAAGTCCTTAGTGATCAGAGAAACACAAATCAAAATGACCCTGAGATTCTACCTTACACCAATCAGAACTGGTAAGATCAAAACTTCAGGTGACAACACATGTTGGTGAGGATGTGAAACAAAATGAACACTCCTCCATTGTTGGTGGAATTGCAAACTGGTACAACCACTCTGGAAATCAATCTAGAGGTTCCTCAGAAAATTGGAAATAGATCTACCTGAAGACCCAACAATATTACTGTTTGGCATATATCTAAAAGATGCTCCATGAGGCCACAGGGTCACATGTTTCACTATGTTCATAGCAGCCATCTTTGTAATAGCGAGAAGCTGTAAATAACCAAGATGTCCCAGGACAGAAGAATGGATACAGAAAATGTGGTTCATTAACACAATGGAATACTACTCAACTATTAAGAATGAGGACATTCTGAGTTTTTCAGACAAATGGATGGAACTAGAAATCCTGAGTGAGGTAACTCAGACCCAAAAGGACATGCATGGGATGGAAATGGAGAGGAGTCTAAGGAAAAGAAGGTCCAAAAGCCTTATTTTTAATATCCAGAAGCTGGAAACAACTCAGATGTTTCTCAAACAAAGATTGGATACAGAAAATGTAGTTCAGTTATACAAGGGAATACTATTCAGCTATTAAAAATGAGGACATCATAAGTTTTACATGCAAATGGATGGAACTACAATGTACATCATCTTTAGTGAGGTAAACCAGACCCAAAAGGATATACATGGTATGTACTCACTAATAAGTAGATATTAGCCAAAAATTATAGAATACCTGGGATACAAGCCACAGAATTTAATAAGTTTAATAAGCAGAAACCCCAATTGAGGATTCTTCAATCCCACTCAGTAGGGGAAAAGTAATCACAGGAGGCAGTGGGAGGGATGGATTTAAGCAGGAGAGGGAAAGGGAAGTGTAAAAGGAGAATAGGATCAGGTATGGGGGTGGCAGAAAAGAAACCCAGAAAGCAAGCAGAATAAATTGAAATATGCAGCCTCAGAAGGTGGGAGTTGGAGAGACCCTCTAGAAAATACCAGAGACCTGAAAGCTGAGAGACTCTCAGGACTCAATAGGAGTAACCTTATGTGAAATGCCCAAGAGTGGGGAAAGGGAACTTGAAGATACCACCTCTAGTAGATAGACAGGTCCTCAAGAGGAGGGATGATATTAACAACCCACAGTCAAAATTTCTGACCCAGAAGTATTCCTTTCTAAAGAACTGCAGAGACAAAAACAGAGAGGAGACTAAGGAAAAGGTGGTCCAGTGACAGGCCTAATTGTGAATCCACCTCCTGGAGAGACACCAAAGCTTGACACTATTACTGATACTATGATGTGCTTCCAGACAATAGCCTAGTATGGCTGTCCTCTGAGAGGCCCGAACAGCATCTGACTGAGACAGACGCAGATACTTTCACCCAACCATAGGACTGTCACTATGGTTGAATTGGGGGAATGGTGGAAATAGTGAAAGAAGAGGGTGACCCCATAGGAAGACTAGCAGTCTCAACTAACCTAAACTTCGAGGAGCTCCCAGACACCGAGCCCCCAACCAGGCAGCATAAAGGAGCTGGTCCTCAGCCCCAGACTCATACATAGCAGAGGACTGCCATTGGTGGAAGAAAATTCACTTAATCCTTGCGATACTTGAGGCCCCAGAGAGTAAGGAGGCCTGGTGGGGGAGGGGGTGCATCCTCTTAGAGACAGTGGTGAACAGCAAAGGGATGAGGAACTGTGGGAGGAAGGACTGGGAGGGGGACAATGGCTGGACTGTAAATAAATAAATTACACACACACACATACACATATCTATAGTTAATATGTTAATTTAAGTAACTTTTTTTCTAAAAACAGTAGAAAATAAATTTCTTGTTTATTTATTTTTTTAATAAATGCAGAAAAACAATCAGGAAATACATTTTATTGAGTGTTTGATATTGTTTTGAAACTAAGGAGAAAATAAATCAAAGTTGTTTATGGAAAAAAAAAACAAGCAAGTTATCTAAAATTAGTAAAACAAGATAACACCTGGCAAATTGGGTTACTTTGTGTATTACACAACAGAAGTTTATGAAGAGAAATTATGCATGAATATTAAATTTTTACATAAAAGTTAATTACACATAATATCTACATGACTGATAATGCAAGCCAGATGTGCATTCATCCTATGCTAGAAGAAAAAAGACAAAGTTAATAAGTTTCATTTTGTTTTAACATCAAAATTAAGACTATCATTAAGCACATCATCTTAGTTATGGTTTTATTGCTCTGAAAAGATACCATGACCATGGCAACTCTTCTAAAGGAAAACATTTATTTGGGGCTAGCTTATAGTTTCAGGGTGTTAGTCCAGTATCATCATGGTCAAAAACATGGCTGCATGCTATGAAGCCATGATGTTAGAGAAAATATAATGCTAGAGAATGAATGAGAGATCTACATCTTGTTTCACAAGGAATATGCCACACTGAGCATGTCTTAAGCATAGGTGACCTCAAAGCCCATCCTTTGCCAAGCATTCACACATGAGTCTATGGGGGGCCATTCCTATCAAAACACCAAACATGCCTAGAAAAGATATGGTTTGAAATAGGAAAAAAGATAATTTCTGGTCTTCTGAGGTAAACTCACTGCAGGAGATGAGTGATCATTTTCTGTTACTGTGAGTAAATACTTATAATTTCTAGAGTCTAGAGTTCATTATGATCTGATACACACTAAGGTGAAATCATTCTAGGTAAAATTGAATTCAAGTACTCGTATTTTTCTGCTTGGAAATTTCTGGCCCATTTATGTTCTCTTCAACTATCAAAACTATTATATATATACATATAATTTTATACTAGTACGTGGTAAGTAACCCACATGGCATGTAACTTTAGCAAACAATTGCAATGGAAGTATATAGAGAGAGTTTTGTAAGATAAGAGAATATAAAAGATGAAGAAAAACCAAGAGTTTAGAAAAGCAGCAGCCTTTATTCTAATTTTTTTTTAAAAAATGTTCTCGTTTCTAGTTTTGATAATACAGAATAAATAGAGGAGACATGGCAAAGAGGTGTTTTGTCATAGAGTTGAAGACAAACCCACCAATTTTCTGTGCCTACTACAGGATTCAGATGAAATAATAGATGAAAGATAATCAGGTTTTAAATAAGCAAATAAATAAATAAATAAATAAATAAATAAATAAAGTTAATGCTGTAAAGAAGAATAACTGTTTTTGTGCTGTACACAGATTAATAAAGTGAGCAGGGGTACCATGTGTTACTTAAATCTACATGCTTATATACTTAATGCAACATGATTAAAGGCTTTGAAACTCACAGGGTTAATCATGAAGCATAAGCATACAAGTTTCTAAGGCAATGCATAATTGTCTTTTCTTAGGAGACTCTATCCCAAGCATAGACCTGAGAAGTCATGCTGCTGCTGCTGCTGCTGCTGCTGCTGCTGCTGCTGCTGCTGAAGTCTTCAGGAGAAGACATAAAAGGTGTATTCCACTAACAGATACTGCCACTTTCTGATGTAGATGGTTCTATTTGAAATAGAATTAAAGTTTCTTGTTTGAAGCTTAATTGAATAGGGTTAGAAAATAAAATTTATTGGTTTTATTTTTTTTATTTTTATTTTTTATTTTTTTGGTTTTTCAAGACAGGGTTTCTCTGTGTATCCCTGGTTGTCCTGGAACTCACTCTGTAGACCAGGCTGGCCTCAAACTCAGAAATCCGCCTGCCTCTACCTCCCGAGTGATGGGATTAAAGGTGTGTACCACCATGGCCCAGCAATTTATTGGTTTTAATTTGTATTTTTTGAAGGTAAATACTTCTCTATACATGGAACTTCTTTTGAAACAACTTATTTAGGGCAAGTTTAACATCTTTATTCCTCAGACTGTAGATCATGGGGTTCAGCATGGGGACAATAGTAGTGTAAAACACAGAGGACACTTTGCCTTTGTCTTTGGAGCTAACAGAGAAGGGCTGTAGGTACATGAATGCCAGGGAACCAAAGAAGACAGAAACGGCAGAGAAATGGGAGCTACATGTACTGAAGGCTTTGAATCTACCCTCAGTGGATTTGATATGGAGGATGCTAATGATGATAAAGATGTAAGAACCCAGGATGGTCAATGTTGGAATAAAGATATTGAAAGCACTGAGACACAGGAGTACTACCTCATTGATATAAGTACTGGAGCAGGCAAGCTCCATCAGTGGGAAAAGATCACAGAAGTAATGGTTTATTATATTAGCCTTACAGAAAACCACTCTTAGCATGCAGAGAGTATGAACTGCTGCACCAATAAAGCCCATGCCATACACCCCACCAACCATCCAGGAACATACTTGATAAGACATGCTGACATTATAAAGCAAGGGATTACAAATGGCAACATAGCGGTCATATGCCATTGCAGCCAACATATGACATTCAGATATAACAAAAGCAAGGAAGAAATAGAGCTGAGTCATACATTCCTGATAGGAGATGACATTCTTCTTTGCCACAAAGTTCACCAGCATCTTGGGGGTAATAACAGTGGAGTAACAGAGGTCAATGAATGACAGGCTGCAGAGGAAAAAGTACATGGGTGTGTGCAAGTGGGAGCTGAGAAGGATCAGGATGATCATGCCCAGGTTCCCCAGTACTGTAAACAGGTAAATTCCAAGGAAGAGGAGGAACAGGGGCAGCTGCAGCTCTGGTTTGTCTGTTAACCCAGCAAGGATGAACTCAGTCACTGTGGAGTGATTTCTATCTGCCATTTGCACCTGGATGTTTTATATAGGAAGAAAGAAAAAAAAATGGTGTTTATCTCTCTGCTCTTGATGTGTGACATTGAATTCAAGGTTTTCATTGTGTTTTTTCCTGTTTCCAACAGCTCTTTATGTTAAAAATTCAAGACTTTAAAATGTGACATACAAATACATGTCTAACGTATTTATGTCTATTTGTGTTCCATGAACATTGAAAGAACTGATATAATAAATTTAATGGAGTTTTATAGCACCTTATTCCTATCTTGTAAATATTGCTTTATATCAAAATATCAGCATCTTCCAGGACCTCTCAAACAATATATGTGGAGAACTTTCATCATAAGTTCATAAATGAGGCAATTTTGACATAATTATTCAATGTTTTAGTATAGGTTCTGGATCGAGAATGTAAATAAGATACTGAAAATAAGGCTCCTTTAATTGTAAATAAAGAAATAACACTATTTTAGTATCTTAGTAATGTAATATTATGTATAGAAAATTACAATTAATAGGTGAAGGAATATGAAGAAACATTTAAATGCTCAGCCAATTTTAGAATATAAGATTAAAGTCAAACTCAACAGCCATTAAATTAATTAACAATACAATAAAATCATAATTTGCTTATATGAACATTAAATAAGAGAAATATTAGACATTTCACTTAGAATTATAAATTTCTGTGGAAAGGAATTGAAGACATACAGAAAAAGAAAGGCATCCATGTTCATGAGTCAATGAAAATCTTTGTGACAATGGACATACCTTCCCGAACAATCTCTGAACTCAGTGATATCACTATCAGATTCTTCTTGGTTTTCTTTTAAATTTGCTTGCACATGAATTATTATACCCCCATGAATTTATATTCATGAATATTATGTGACCCAAGAAAATGAGAACTAACCTGAAATGGCAGAATGAAAACCATGACCATCATGGCCCCTCATGAATCTCACTGTAATACTCTAATAGTTTGCATATTATAGTACTGTCATATGTATAGATGTGCCAATCAATGTAACACACTTGACATCCCAGAAGCAAGTTTATATCTATAAGCTTTGGTTATAAAGGCTTTATGATAAGGCAGTATCGAATTACATTTTAATCATATAATATGAGGTAATTGTTGTTAATATGTAACTCTGCATCCATTCAGTCAAAATAATTCAAAATGGTCCATTGGAAGAAAATATAGAAGATAAAGCTATATAAATAGTGAGGGGAAAATGACTAAAATTACCAACTTGGAATTGCTAATCTATTCTAGATAAGGTGCTAAAATCAGAAGCTGTCATACAAAATTAGTAAAGTGAATAATACATAAAGTCTGGAAACAGCATATATCATGGAATAAAGATTAAGATATGAGAAAATTTTTTGATAGTGTACATTAAAACTAGTGTGGTTTAACAATAAAAGGTCAAATGATGCAATTTATAATGTCAAAAAACTAGGAATAGCCATTCTTCAATTGGAGATGCACACTTAGCCAATAAGCATTGGAAACACTGTTCTTTATCATTCATTATTAAGGAAATTCAAATAAAATTTAGAATAAAATAATGTTTCACGGTGATCAGGATGATTGCAATTAAAGCTGTAAGTATTACAAGAATGTAAACAAATTAGAATCTTCATATATTTTCGGTGGTATTTTAAAATATTATAGACTGGAAAACTATTTAAAACTTTTCAAAATATAAACTATGGTGTTATCATGTATCCCAGAAGTTTCAGTCTAGTGATATACCCACAAGAATTGAAAACATACACTCACAGAAAAACGTGTACAGTAATAATTAAGTATAAGTACTCATGATATCATAAATTTGAGAAAAACCCAGATGTTCATCCACTGATGAATGAGCAGGCAAAGTATACTTTTTCCATGAAATGGAACACTATTCTTCAGCAAAAAGGCTTAAAGTCCTTGCATAGGTTATGTCCCCAAAGAGCTTGAAACACTGTCAGTGAAAGGGACCAAGAATGTAAGACAATAGACTGCCAAGAGCCATTTTATGAAATATCAAGGACAGGCCAATAATACAGATAGAAAGAAGCTTGATGCCTTCAAGGTACTGTAGGATGGAGAGGGAGGTACTGATGTTACCGCTTATAGTTAGCGTTTTATTTAGGTTGGAGATGAAATCGTTTTACAATAGAACATGATGTGTACTGCATAATTTAATAGATATATTAAAGCACTGAAGTACATTGAAGAATGCAAATTTTATAATATGCCACACTATAGTATATGTTTTTAAAAAGTTAACACCAAATAAGAGCAGTCAAAGAGCCTGAACAGGAGAAAGATTCCAGCACATCTTAGTATCTTTCAACTTGGCTGGAGTCCCTTCTCATCTATGTTGACCTCAAGTATACCTAGTAATTTATACCAAATATTCAGGTTTCCTCAATATTGGAACATTTTTCTGTCCCACAGTCCACTGTTGTATTCATTCACTAATTCATACTGTCACAGGTTGTATTTATCCCTCTATTCCAAAATTTAAAAAATAAAATAAAATAAATACCCTCAATGCAATAAGACCTTAAGACAGAAGATAGACATATAATCTAGAGCCTTTCTTCTGTGTCTTCTACCTGAGAAGAGTCATAAAGCACAATCATCAACTAAATCCCAGGCCAGAGGAGGCTTCTGTACTTTCAACTTCCCAGATTGAATCAAATTAACTTTTGGTCACTAACCATGGTAGAATGTAGTATTCTATCATTCCAGCATAAAGCATATCAAGACTCATACTAAAGCCATACTTTCATAGTTTCCACTGTTTTTACTGTCCACTTGATTAGTTTTCTTTGTTCTCAGCCTCTGACAAGAATGTGCTACAAAAAAAGGTTCTTAAACACAAGTTCCACAACATCTAACTGTGTCACTGTGTACATGGCACTGGCTGTGGGTGTCTGGCTCATCCCAACTGACTAATTGCCCTGAGTCTATCATGATCTCATAAATTCAGTGCTTTCCTTTTTGTGTCTTATTTAGTTAACTTTGTATATTGTATTCAAAATTTGTCTGCGTTGATTTCTCCTATACAATTTCCTCTGGAGAATGAATCAAAATTGTGCTCTTTTTAAAAGAGTATTAGTAATACCACATGAAAACAACAATGAAATCACTAAACTATAACTAGACTTAAAATGTTTACTGGATTTTAACAGATTCATCTATAAATTATTTAAATAGTTCCAGATTACCTTAACAAAATCTTTGCTTACTATTTATAATCATCCCTAGTATTTCACAGTTACATTTTGTATATGAAAGCAGAGAAACATATCTCATAGTTGTGTGAACACAAAGAACATTTAAAATTCATCCTTAATTTAGAAGTTTGTCTTGAAAATGGTGTTTTATCAAGAAGTTAGCTGATAATCATATGCAAAATATTATAAGAGTTATAAAAATAACAACTAATACTTGCAGGTGATAATTGCACAAAGAAGATATTGTTTGGATATGAACGTGATACTAAAATCCATTCAACAGTGATAAATAAATGATCTTTTAGTTGTTGAGTATAGAGAATGGCAGAGCACAGAGTTGCCACTCCTCAGACTATTTCAGTCTTGAAGGGAAAGAGGAGATAGACTGGTTGATTGCATAGTATTCAAAGCCAAATGTTAAAGTAATGGTTTTCATGTTCAATATTATGGATCTATATCAATCATCAAAACAGACCAAGGATTTCAATGTTTGATTAAAACAAACAAGGTGTCTAAATGCTGGAAGAGATAGGAAGGTAATATAAGGAGTTCCTTGGTGACTTGTGCCAAATTGAAGGTGTGGTTTAGATAGAGCATTATAAGGTAAACCGATCCAGGAAAATTGAGTATTTATATTAAAGTTAGTTATACACTACCTGAAGTTACTGGTCATTATCTGCCTGACCAGTAACACAGATGGGGATTGAATGCATTATGTTGTCTCACAGAAGATAGTACAGCCAATTAGACACATTTTGTGTTAGCATCATACCCATCTGTTAAGCATACAGAGAAAAATGTGAGATTTAAACATAATTCTTTCCTTGCCTTCTGATACATCTCTTCAAAATATGAGTGATCATTTACAGTTACTTTCCTAAATTGTCTAGAGACTATATTTCAGACTGTCTCATTCCAAGATGGAATGGTGCTAGGAGAAACTGAATCTGGGTGCTCACCTTTTTTCTAGTAGGAAACTTCTCTCCCAGTTCTGTGTGAGCTTTACAGGCAGCAACCTTCTCATGTAGAAGTTCTGTTGTAGATAATGATAGTTCAAATAAAACCTCCCCAGTCTCTTTTATTCAGAGGATCAGGACACAGATCTCAAGTTCTAAGTAGTTCACATATTATGAATCAAGTGCCATGATTCATGTTCTAATTTCTCAAAAGAGTAGAATAAATTTAAGGCAGTTTTGATGAAAAAAAGAGTTGTCATAAATAAATATATATTCATGCACATGGCAAATATATATATATATATATATATATATATATATATATATATTCTCTCAAGACTTCTTATTAGTATGAACTGCATAGAGTGATGGGGGAAGCTAAGAGCAATTAAAATTTTATCTTCCATTCCCTGTGTGACATTCTTATCTCCCTGGTGTGTGATTCTCTCTGTTTTGAAATATTAGTGATCTTTAGGTTAAGTCTAGAAATTAAGCCCTGGTGGACAAGTCTGTATGAAGCATATATGTCATTGAATTTCAAGGTAAAAATAAGTAGTAAAATATTTGTCAATGTCAATTATGTCAATGTATTTCAACTTATTTAAGGCATTGTGAAATAATGATTTGTAATAGTTATTAAATGTTGTTGCTTTCATGTCTGTTTACTGTTTGTTTTCATCATTTCTTTAAGGATCTCAATGAACTGGAGGACAGCATGTTGACTTAAATAAATCTGTAAATAAATGGTGATTCAGAAAAAAACACACAATGAACTTTTGTAAATATTTTAGAATAGATAATAAATTACTACTGCAGTTGCTTTCCATAATGTATAGACTGGGAATTCTGAATATAACATAACCAGAGATTAGAAATGCACGAAGAAAATAAAGCAAAGTAAAAGACTGTAACTAGTTTTCTTGAATTGTATAATCAAAGATGAGCAATGTGGTTTATAAAGTAAAAGATAACGTAAAAACTTAGAACATAAAAAATCTGTATTAATGATGTTTAGCTCATTATAATCACACATATAAATTACTGATACATGATTGAAAACATGTTTCTATAGAAGGTGAACATATACACGTCTCTATAGAAGGTGAACATATACACATGCCTCCTACTCAACATGATTGCATCATGGTTTTGTGATAGTGCACAAGAAATTCTCAAACAAAATGTTTGAGTGTGTAAGAGGGAAATAGATATGATCAAACAGGGATTGCAGTAGCCAAGCTCTAACATGTACATTTACAAAATAAATATATTGATAGTAAAAATTAACCAAAGGTAATACTTATGAATCCAGTAGTTTATATAAATCAGTAAGGGTAGAAGACAGATATATAACACAGAAAGACCTCAGGTCATTTACCTAATGGCTTTTCTTCAATAAATAGTAGCAATTAGTATAATGAGCTTATCTATCCTCTACATAGGATATTCTATCTCTTTTATTATTTTCCTTTTTTGTCAGCTTTTTTATTTATTTTTGATAAGAAAATTCTTTCCATACAGCATACTGTATTCTTAACCATAGGTATGATGTAATACAACTGACACCTAGAACTATATTCATATTCTCAATTATAACTGTATATTCATGGAAACACTGCATATAGCTTAGAGCCACACTTTTATTTTTCTCCATAAGATTTACTCTTTCAGACATCTCATATGAGTGGTGAAATAAAGTGATTGTCCTTTTAGGCAGACTTTTTATTGAGCATAATGCCTCTCTTGTCTATTGAGTGCTATATATGTCATTGCAAATAGCAAGAAATATTACTATGGAAACATGGGACTTTCCTAAAAAGACTATGAAGATTAGTTCAACGCTTCAAAAATGGGGAAATAACATTGGAAAACAATGAAAACACATATATTGTAGAAGTGATTTTCATATATATATATATATATATATATATATATATATACTGATACATAGATAGATAGATAGATAGATAGATAGATAGATAGATACAAACAAAAGCAAGAAGTTTAGTTTTGTGTGCTTTGGGGGTCAAACTTCAATTAGTTCCTGAAGGTGAGTGACTAGAAGGTGACCCCAAATGGCTACAAGCAGTTTGTATAGTTTTTAGGGACACAGGTTACATCAGCAAGGTTACAGTTCAAACTTATTGGCTAAGCATATTGACCTTTAAATCTATTGGCTAGCAAGCATGGGCGCATCATGACACACATTGGAATTCTACCTGGGACTTTCCAGAGGGTCAGATGACTATCAGTCAGTACACTTTATGGTTTTTCTGAGAATTTTTTACTCATGAATGTTCCTCATTACCCCCTTTTCTTATACAAGATCAAATCCTGGAGCTACATTCAGGGGTCTAGGGTCTCATATTGTTGGTGCAGGACCATCAGTTGTACTGCTCCTATTCTCTCTTTAATGAGGGCTATAAACTTGTACAATATGCAGAGTTCAAAAGTCAACAATAGCAGGAGAACAATTGGGGGTCCTAACAAGGTGGAAATGGGGGTGGTTAACAAAAGGGAGGAGTTAAACAAAGACTCAATCCAGCCCTGAAGCTGTTCTTTTTCTTACTTAGCTAGCCCTTCTCTCACCTTGGCCATTGAATCCTTAACTACTCATGAATGGTCTCCAGTGTGTGTTTCCTGATGTTTCACACCTCTAGTTAGCACAGAAAAAGTGGTTGCCACCCTACCCCCACTGATGGGCCTGCTGCTGGCTTCTCCCATCTCAGGGGCACACATATATGGGGGTTTCTTGCAGGACACTCCTCAACTTCTGGTGCCCACACCTTAAACCCCACCTTTCAAGGCCACGTCTGGGACACAGTTTAGATTCTCAAATCTCTCCTTCCCCACATCCGGGTAATTCCCCTGTGTCTCTAAAGTGGGAATATCCCAGAAGTCAAGGCCCACCACTAACTTACAGAGATTAAAGATAAGGTCGGGCCACCAGGTATAAGGTGGGTGTTTTTCTATAGTGGACCAAGCTACATCCCCAGTGGCTAAGAGTACTTGCCAAGTCACATTGGTGGGGCTCAGCACTGGAAGGAAGTTACATGATAACCATCTCATGGTTTCTCTGCCCTTGAAGAAGTTAGGGTGACCTTGAGCTTGAGAGGGTTGCTTGGGTGTCTGGCTGCTATCCAGTTGGTGTCAGGTGCAGTTGCTGGTCTGACATGAGTTATTAGAACCCAGGCAGTTATTCTATCCACTTTAATGGGGGTTGGGGTGGTCAACAACAGTAGGAGCAGCCATTTCCACATTGTTTCCAAGTTTTCAGATGCCTCTTAACATATACCCAATCTCCAACTTGGTACTCTTGTAGAACCTCTGGGTTACCTGCATTATACAGGGCACTAAGTTTAGGCCACAATTCCTGGTGGCTTGTCTGTAAAGCTTGCAGTCGATCCATACAATCCTTTTCAGCCTGAAAAGTCACTCTGAGGGGTGGGGGGGGGTGTTAAAAGCCAGGGTCACGTGAGTGGGGGGTTCCCATACAGGAGCTCAAAAGGGGTCAGGTTAAAATGGTAGGAGGGGTTCTAGGCTGGGAACAGGGTCAAGGGAAGGAGCACTACCAAGTCAGTACCAGTAACCAAGGACAATTTATTTAAGGTCTCTTTTAAGATTCTATTCATTCTCTCTACCTGTCCTGAGCTCTGGGGATGGTACACACAATGGAGCTTAAAATTAGTCCCCAATCTCTGCTAATCCCTGATTTACCTTAGAGACAAAAGCAAGACCATTGTCTGATCCAAATACCTTAGGCACTCTGAACAAAAATTTCCTCTAATATCTTCTTGGCTACCATGGCAGCTGTTTCCTGATTGGTGGAGAAAGCCTCAATCCATCCAGAGAAAGAATCCACAAACACTAGAAAGTATTTGTAATCATACTTTCCTGGCTTAACGTTTATAAAATCAACCTACCAATATACACTAGGCCATTCTACCCTAGGTCTTTTGCCCTCTTTACTGTTGGCTGCATAAGCATTCACTTGCTGGCATAACTTACACTGTTCTACTATCTCTGTGGCTCAAAACCTGAGATCCATTATATATATTTTAGATCTCTTAACTGCTTGGACAAGCTTTTTATCCCTTAAATGAGTCCATCTGTGCCTTTGGCATAGTAAGTCTTTTGTTTGCTTTCTGGGGAGTATAGTTTTTCCTTCTTGTGTGTGCCATTGCCCCTCTTCTCTAGGTAATAATTAGTAGGATGGCTAGCAATCCAAGTCCTTTCTTCTTTCATATATTTTAAGTAAGGCCATCCCTGAGTCCAGTCCCATTTCCCAGTGGGTGTCTTTTGCAGGCACATAACCAGGGTCAGCTCCTGTATAGCCATTTCTCCAGCCTCTTGATCTGCCTGTTCATTGCCCCAGACCCCTGAGTCTCTTCCCTTCTGATGTCCTGGGCAATCAGTTATATTCACAGTTGCCGGCTTCATCAGGGTATCCAAGGGATCCAAGATTTTCTGGTTGTGTTTTCTTTCTTTTCCCTCTGTTGTGACCAGTTCTCCCTTGGTATATAGCCCCATGGACATGGGCTGTGGAAGAGGCATACCTGCTATCCATGTAGGTTTTAATTTTCTTGCCCACCCCAAGATCCAAGGCTTTGGTGAAGGCAATTAGCTCTGCTTTCTGCACCTATGTGCCAGGGTGTAGAGATTCAGCCCAGATGACATTTATGCCATCCACCACAGCAGGACCCTCTCATCTCTGACCTTCATTCAGAAAACTGCTACTGTCTGTAAACCAGGTAGCCTTGGCACCTTGCAGGAGTCAGTCATAGAGGTATTTCCTCCACTCATGGGCTATTCTTTTGAGTCAGTTACTTGCAGCCCATCTGGCAGGATGTGTATCTGGGCCCTCATCTTGAAGAGTAAGTCTTGCCCTAACAGAGGGTAGGGACATTCTGGGATGACCATAAATGAATGGGATACCCAGCCCATCCCTAGGTACACTGTTCTTTGGGTAGTCCATGAATACATTTTGATGCCAGTGGCTCCTGGGACCCAATATTTTTTTCATGGAAACAGGGCCATCAGCTTGGAGGAGGACCGAGTGTTGAACTCTTGTGTCCACCAAAAATTGAGTGGTTGTCCCCTCCACTCTCAAAGTTACCCTGGTTTCAGGGATAGGGCCAAAACCTTGTCTCCCCTAATCACTGTCTTCACCTCAGGCTAACACCTTTGCCATTGGGGGTGCTTCTCCCAAGGCCTGAGATTTTCCACCCCTGGCTTCCATTTGCTGGGGCACCCTTGGGACCAGTTGCCCCTCTCCTTGCAGTATGCACACTGGTCCTTTTTAAGGGGTTTTCTGACTCTCTTTGGTTGGAGTCTCTCTTCTCTGCTTTCCCTAACTATTGTAGCCAAGATTCTCTGTAAATTCCTTTTCTGTTACTTTTATTCTTTCATCTCCCTTTCATCTTCTTTCTCTTTCTCTGTTTCTTCTCCTCCTCTGTCTCCCTGTTATGGTAGAGGTTCTCAGTAACCTCCACTAAATGCCTGAATTACTTATCCTGCAGTCCTTCTAGCCTCTGACACTTTTTCCTGATATCTTTATTAGCCTGGACTATAAAATCCATCATCACAGTAGCTTTGTGCTCTTCAATGGTGAGGTCATAGGGTGTATATGTCAGAATGCTTCCATGAGTCACTCTAGAAAGGCTGCAGGTGACTTGTCAGGTCCCTGCATAACCTCACGTACTTTGGTCAAATTGGTGGATCATTGTGCCAACAAAGCTTGGTGGTAGACCTTCAGGTGCTCTTTACCTTCTGCTATATTAAAGTCCCAGTCAGGTCTAGTCATGGGAAACCTGCTGTCAACGACAGCCTGGTCAATTGATAGTGCCCCTGTGTCTGAGGGGACATTCTTTCTGGCTTCCTACATCTCACTCTTTGGTCATGAACAGCACACTCATGAATTGGATATCATTCCAGCTGGGCTGATGAGTAAATAAAACAGTCTCAAAGAGATTAATCAGTCCCTTGGGGTTATCTGAAAAGGAGGGGGTGTTGGGCCTTCCAGTATTACAAGTCGGCCTAAAAGAAGAGTCAATATCACATAATATTTTTAAAGATAAATTATACTTAATGCTTTAATCAGTATTCATTGGCATAATTTTGAGGTAAGGGATGCAATAAAATTTTAAATTAATTTGCTTTGGGTTATTTTAAATTGTTGGATGTGAAGACTACTTTGTGAAGACTATTTTTCAAAGTGATGAAATTTACCCATTGAATTTTAAAAAGCAAACCCATAATAACAGAATAAATTAGAATACACATTTCTCATTAATAATGACCAAACCTTCAAATTAGACATGTGATCCTATACAAGGCTTAATTTTAAGGCACATTTATCCCTGAGAAGAAGCATTTTTACTATAGTCCAGGTGATGATATAGAACTGAGCCTGACTATAACCAGGTGTTGTGAAACATACATAATAACTAAACATTTGCATTTGTCCCTAAAATGCTGGAGTTGGTAGAGTCAAGATGACTTTCCTATGTGGAGAAGTTTCTGGATTAAAGATAGGACTACATAAATGAGCTAAGAATTGTTAAGATTCTAGAGACTTCTCTCTGCAACATGATGGAAGCCTTTTCTAGTTATTAAAATGTTATGCATATTATTTTGCATTACATATTTTTAAATCACCTTTAATACTATTTGTGTCCATAAATGAAGCGCTAAATTAAAATATTATATTCTAGATAAAATATACAATGTACTTTCTGATAGAATACAATCTCTCATAGTTTTCAATCATTCAAACTTATGATTACATGTGTCATGCTTAAAGGGCATTTGATGAGTCATACATACCTCACATAACATAAAAAATTTGAATGTTAATAGGTACACAAATATGGGTATTGTCAGATGGTAAAAGGAACATGATTAGCAGAAGTCTTTAGTCTGTAGAAATTCGTAAAGGGGAAAAGTCTATCTTTCATTACAAGTTCTGATGTTATAAAGAAAGGTAGAGGTGACATGAGAGTGAGATGATTTCATTATATATTCCAGGACAAGATACTGGCAATGCCAACACTGCTTTATGTTGTTACTGGAGATTGCTACTATTGCAAGTGTGGTGTAGCCAGGCTTAAACTTAGGTGCTAATGCTCTGTAAGGAGGAATATGCAGTCTCATGTTTTATGTGTGAACACAGCACAGAACACAAGTCATTGTTTATAGAGGTCTTTGTTAGCCTTCTTGGTGCAATTCTTGGACCCTTTGAGTATACAAGATCAGAAAGAATTTAATTATCACCAATCTTCTGGTAAAAGCTCTCTAAAACATGTGGCCATCATGAGAAGCCTCTCTAAAAACAGGAGAAAAAAAATTAATGCGGTTGCTGTTACCTCCAAGAGGAAAAGTGTACAATAGAAGGACTGTACCATCTATCTCATCACAGACTCTTAGGGGACAGAGATGTTTCAGTAAAAGCAAAGTTTTCTCTTTTCTGTTCCAAAGCACCAGTTTGTGAAAGGTTGAATGGAAAAGTTACTACTAGAACGTTTCTTCCTCTAGGCAGTGGTGGCACATGCCTTTAATCCCAGCACTTGGGAGGCAGAGGCAAGCGGATTTCTGAGTTTGAGGCCAGCCGGGTCTACAGAGTGAGTTCCAGGACAACCAGGGATACACAGAGAAATCCTGTCTCGAAAAACCAAAAAAAAAAAAAAAAGTTTCTTCCCTATACAAGATATTTTCCCCCTAGAACAGATAGTTAGCCTAGACTATGATGGTTTCTTATCATAAACAATTTAGAAGAGTTAACTTTTCTGTGAAAAAAAAAAAAACTTAAATGAATACAGTTACAAAAAAAAATCATTTCAGAAACTTATAATAAAATTTGGGGAAATGCATTAATTAGGTAGAATGGGAACAATAAGAATATAAATATCAGAAAAGTAGAGTGCTCTCAAAGTTAAAGCATAACCAAGAAATTTTGTACAAATATATAATAAAGTACAAAATGTTTGCAATTATTTAGTTGTGCGTATTCTCCAATGTAATGTTAAATAAGTATTATGTTATCACTTATATGTCACTATATTCCCTAATATAATTCTGTATACTTAGTAGAAAATGAGATTATATTTTGAAGTGTTCATTTTTGATAAAATTACTTATTGTAGAGATAATACTTTCAGAAATATTTACCAAATTGATGTAATAAAAAAATCAGGTGCATAAAATATAGGAAATGTCAAAAGACACTGACACAAATATATCTCTAATCCCACAAATAAGAAAAAGAAATTTCAAGAAAGGCCATATTCCTAAAATAAAACTAAACATAAAAAGTATCTGAAGAATTACAAAATATATATAAAGTACATAGATGCTGAGGAACACCAGAATTTTTCCCTATATACATCTGAACAAGTGAATCTAATATCTCCACTCACCAAAAAACAAACATCAGTAATAATCTTGATTGGACATTTATTGTAGTCTCTGAGTAAAATTCTCCATTTTTCTGTTCTAACACTCTGTGCTTACACTTGTTCATGAGTACCCAAGAGCACATACAATTTGGGGTCAATTTGCTAAACGTATCCTGCATTATCTTTAACACTCCTAACTTCTCTAAAGAAAAGGATTTTCTTCTACAGAACACTGTGGGAAGTATCAAAACAGAAGGAATGTATAGAATATTCCTGTGCTATGCTCTGGTTTTCTCAGCTCTGGCAGGCTGGAAGGCCATACAATGACTGATCTGCTTTTATCTTGTGGAACTTTGAAGCTCCATGATCTCTCTACCCAGCTCATTA
Source organism: Rhynchomys soricoides (assembly GCA_019843965.1). Taxonomy (NCBI): domain Eukaryota; kingdom Metazoa; phylum Chordata; class Mammalia; order Rodentia; family Muridae; genus Rhynchomys; species Rhynchomys soricoides. The sequence goes on from JADRCH010007452.1 coordinate 103,410, forward strand.
GGTTCCCACTGGGGGATCACTACCATGCCTGCCCCATGCTTCAATACCCCCATGGCCTCTGTGGTGCACATTAGGCAAACCCACACTTTGCCACTGTACCTTTCTCTCTGGAACCCAGAGGAGCCACCACATGAAAGAAAATGAAACACAAACTTAACTCAGAAACAAAAGTAACTCAATCTCTGGGCACAACAACTATAACCTGATTTTGTAAGCATTATCAAAAATCTGATTCTTCTGGTGGTGAATCCTTGTGAATCTATCATGATACCAAGAGACTCTAGTAGCTACATCTTACCTATCTGCTGTCTCTGTTCCAAAAGGCCCCTCTCTCTCTCTCCTGTTTCTTCTCTTCCACCTTCAATCCAGAAGCCCCCCTACATGCCCAGTAATTGACTTCTTTGTTCATTAGGGGATTGGTTCACAAGAAGTCACAGGCATAACTCAATTCTTGTCTGAAGCCCCTCCCAGGAGGGCAGAATTAGCAGAATACAAACAGCCCCAGAGCTATCTACAACACTTCACCCTTTCTGTTCTAATAAAAAAACAAGACTTTTCTCTCAAATATAGAGCACAACTATTACCATTTTGTAATTTATAAAGTATAGATAGAACTAACACCCCATCCATCAATTTTGTCATTAAGCTAGAACATTGTCATCTATCCTAAATTAAAAGACTATGATTCTACCTTGACTTATGCCCTAGCTTTACATTATATTCCATCTGAAAACCATCCTATCAAATCTGTTCTCTCAAAGTAAATAGCCTGGGTAGGCTAAGAAAACTATAATTAATTTTTCAACCCCTCTAGAAATCTGAGAATGAACAACATAAACTAAAAATATATAGGAATCCTAACACAACTTCCAGAACTGAGACAAATTCTAGAGACAGTTGCCTACCTATAAAGCCCCAGTAAGTCAGGAAGTTGGAGCATCAGTCTTCAGCCTCTAGCCTAGGATCATCAGACAGATCTTTGAGAAACAGGAAATTAAGGACTAGACGATTCTATCTCAGCAGAACTAAGCTGTCCTAAGCTGTAAATTGTGTCCTTTCAAGAACAGTATAGGTCTGCAGGAGAGATGAGGCAATTCTTGTCTAGTGGCTGTCTCACCACAACTAGAGCAACTCCACTGATGTTCATTTTCTTTTTTGAATCCAAGAAAGGGAACACTGTCAGCAGCAGACTTGTCTTAACAACTAGTGAATAAATAACACTAAATGTCAAATTCTCTGAATTTCTGATTTTTTTGAAAACCAAAAAAATCTATGTAAAGTAATCTGGAAAGTTCTCTGTTAACTACTCTCACCTATTTCTAATTAAAATCTTGAAAACACCCTAACAATAAACTCAGAACCATGAATTTTCTATTTGGCTCTTAACAGGCTTAGTTATCTCAGATCAGTTTAGAATAACAGTTGTAGAAGGACTGGGTCTAAGCCCTGTACTTTTAAAATATTTATATCAATAGATGAAATCTATATCAGGTGAAAACCTTGATTTTGCATTAAAATAAATTCTGTAACAAAATAAGAAATTATGACTTCAACTTAGTAACAAATATAAAGATTTCTACCAATAGAGATTATGGCTATGCAGTCAATTCTATCTATCTCCTCCCTGTTCCAATTATGACCATTTCTAAATTCCCAAGAAAAGCAACCTATAAAACTGCCTCCAGCCCCAATGCCCAGGGAACTGAGATGACGACTCTCCATAACTTCTTCCAGCTGAATATGGGTGTTGAGATATTTTTGAAGGGGAAGGAGAAAGGAAAAAATTAGGGAGTTGGTTGGCCTTAAGAAGTCCACACTAATGATTATTAAAGTCTGTGATGTCTGTGTCCTCACTGGATCCAGCTGAAAATCCATAAGATCAGGAGTTTAAGCAGGTCAATTTAGCATGTCTAATGATGGATCTCACCAAAGCTATACATTCTGCAATATATAAATCTCACGACAAAATATAAGTAACATCAACATAATTTTTTGATTGATTCTTTGGAATCTAGGCCTCTGGAGTTCTTCCTTCATCATATCTGATCCATGTAACTCTGGAAGGTACAAATACCTTAATTACCTTTTCCAAAAACACAAAGACAAAACCTTTTCCCAAATCAGCATATCCTTGAGCCAGTAAGTAGAAAACTCTTTATTTATACCTCTCTCCCAGAGGAATAATATAACCATAAAACTCAAAATCACACCCATTTTGAAAATTAAAACAATTTAAAACAAATGAAGTAAATTAAGATACTGTATGTGACTAGGCGTAGGCCTTTTTTATTTTGCCAAGCAGGAGGAAACACTCAAGATTCCTGTGGAGTCCATGTTAGACAGAATATGAGTATTCTATGGTTAATTAAACTATCTTCTACCATCTTTCTGTTTGGCTCTCTGCCTAGAGCAGCCATCTTGCTATACCAATTATCTGTTGGTCTCTCTACCTGGAGCCACAGACAATATTAATACCTGATATAGTATCTATCTGTTGGTCTCTCTACCTGGAGCCACAAACATTAATAATTAATACTTGATATATAGCATCTATCTGTTGGTCTCTCTACCTGAAGCCACAGACATTAATAATTAATACCTGATCAAAGCAGGCAATGATTATCACTGCACTCTCTACTCTGGAGTCAGTGACTAATTTTCCCTATCTTAGTTCCAACCTATGGGCGAAATTCCCCATGTGATTCAGACAGAATGTTTATAGAACTCTTTCCTAAACACAAATAATCCCAACATTATAAATTCACAGTTCCTTTCATCTCTTCACTAAGAAGTAGGCAATTTCATTCTTCCCCTGACTTAGAGCAGCCAGCAATTCCCCACAGCTGGAGACCTCACAGCCTGCTTTGTTTCAGTTCCCACTCTTGAATCCACATGATTCATCAGCACTACCCAGCTACTCTCTAAAAAAAATATAAGACTCTAACTCTCAGGCTAATAAACTTAAATTTCTAGTGGATCCATACCCAGCCACATGTTGGGTATCACCTGTTGCAGGAAATGTTAAAAAAGAAGGAATGTATAGAATGTTCCTATACTTTGGAATGTGCTATACTTTGGTTTTCTCAGCCCTGGCAGGCTGGCCGGCCATACAATGACTGATCTGCTTTTATCTTGTGGAGCTCTGAAGTTCCATGATCTCTCCACCCAGCTCATTAGATTCCCACTGGCGGGTTGCAACCACACTAGCCCCATGCTTCAATACCCCCATGGCTTCTGTGATGCACATCAGGCAAACCCACATTTTGCTGCTGTACCTTTTTCTCTGGAACCCAGATGAGCTGCCTCATGAAGGAAAATGTAACACAAACTTAGCTCAGAAGCAATAGTAACTCAATCTCTGGGCACAACATCTAAAACCTGATCTTGTAAACCTTATCAAAATCTGATTGCTCAGGTGTCAAATCCTTGGGGATCTGCCATGATACCAGGAGACTCTATTAGCTATATCTTACCTATCTGCTGTCCCTGTTCTGAAAGGGCCCTCTCTTTCTCTTGCTTCCTCTCTTCCACCCTCCAATCCGGGAGTCACCTTATGTTCCCAGTGATTGGCTCCTTTATTCATTAGGGGATTGGTTCCCAAGAAGTCACAGATGTAACTGACTCCTTGTCTGAGGCCCCTCCCAGGAAGGCAGAATTAGCAGAATACAAACAGCCCCAGAGCTATCTACAACAACAGCATCTGCCAAACTGCACAGCTTTTACTTTAATTGATGGTGAAGAAATGCAAAATTTTTGATACAGGTTAATGTACAAACCAAAATAAACACTCCTTGCAATCTTAATGCTGCAGCAGAAGTGCTAGAGGAAAACTCAGCAAAAAAAAAAAAAAAAAAAGGCAATTAAATATATCTGTGAAGCTAGTAAGAAAGCTTTTTCAATTTATGCACATCATAATCTTGTATGTAGAAATTCCAAATAATCTAGCAAAAACTAGTCAGAGCTAATATTAATATCAAGAAGATCAATAGGAAAACTCAGCAATGTAATGCCTTTAAAAATTATGAAAAGTGATTAGATGTTCATGAATAATTTAAAAAGCATATAAGAAATCACAATAAGAATTATTAAGCATTAATGAAAAATATTAACTTACATAAATGCAAACCTTTCATGTTAATGAATCAAAAGATGGAACAATGTAAAATTTGTAATACTTCCTAAATTGAGCTTCAAATTCAGTTCAATCCCTATCACAGTACTAATTCTTCTCTCCAATAATTTACCTCTGGAGCATTAGATCCTCATAAGTATGTATGAGGTCCAGAATAATCAAAAGAAGCTTAAATAACAGTAATGAACTTTAAATTTCATACTTTTCCACTTGAAACTTGACCCAGTGTTACAGCAATAATGTTTATCACCAATAGTACACATATACAGATTAATGGAGTATAATCAGACACCTAGAAATTAACTTACTTCTATGTAGAATTAGATTGGTATAAGAGTTTCTTCATACTTGAATGTAGATTTTCTTCAGCAAATGATAGAAAGATAATTAGCTACTTGTAAATATTATGAAAACCTTTCTCATATAAGCACCCAATAAAGTTCAAGGTAAATCTTAGAAATAAACTTAGAAGCTAAAGCTGAAAATATACTGTGAGAAAGCAAAAGGGTAAATTATCACGATATTTGATTTAGTAATTTGATAAGATGCCAAAAACCAAGGTTGTTCTACAAAGTAGTAAACTGAAATTTTTTTTAAAGTATTTTAAAACTGTACTTTAAACCCCCTCCAAATATACCATCTCTTGCCCTTACTCTTGATTGCCCACCAGAACTTGATGGCAGAAGACAATACACATTTTGATCTAAGAAGATGGAGAAATAAAGTCAGTAGTGTCCAGCCCACTGGACACTTTTATAGTATCAGGATGTACTGTGTAGGTGGCTTGTGGACTGTCTTAACAGTTAGGGTTTCTATTGCTGTGCTAAATACCATGACTAACTCTTCTTTCATCTTACAGCTTATAAGTCTACTAACTAGATAAGTCAAGGCATGGACTTAGAGACAGGAACTAGAACATAGGCCATGGAGGAATGTTACTTGCAGACTTTCTCCTTTTGTCTTGCTCAGCCTGCATTGTTATAATTCCCAGGATAACAGGATCATGGGTTACATCACCCACAGTGAATGCACCCTTCCAAATTAATTGTCAATCAAGAAAATGTATGATAGGATTGCCTAAACAAATCTAGTGAGGGCCTTCCCTCAGTTGAGGTTCTCACTTCCCATATGACTCTAGCTTGTGTAAAGATGACTTAAAAGTAGCTAGAACAGGGAGAATGCCATCAATGTCTTACCTACCTGTGAACTCTAATAACTGGCATGGCAACCTGTAGACAGGTTTCATGGTTGAAAGAAGTCTATGGGGGGTAACAAAGTACTTTCTGTTTGGATTTAAGGCCTGTTCTGTTAGATAAAACATTTTCCTGGTCCTGCATATCTGGCATAAAGCAAGTTGGTAACCTCACCAACACTAGCAGTAAAGCCCCTACTATTACTTTGCTAATAGACAAAATATCACACTGTCATATTAATTCCACATTCTGTGCCCGAAGATTAGAGAAGTTCTCAGACCTCATCAGAGAGGCTTCTCTGTTTAGCAGGAAGTGGCTAACACAGAAACTCACAACTGTTTAATGTGTAAAAAATCTGTATCCCATGCAATGCTCAAGCTCAAATGGAACATTGCATCACAAACCCTCCCCCAATGTCAGAGATCATCATGAAGGAAGTGTAAAACAATTCTAAGAGATTGACACCATGGAAGAATGAGGCACAGAGTGTTACTAGGCATGACAAGACAGCTGCAGAAAGAGCTAAGAACAAGAGGTAATGGAGAAGAGCAAAGAAAAAGAGTCTCCTAGACTCAGCAGGACTAAAACACATATGAACTCAGAGATGGTGGCAGCATGTATAAGGATGCACAGTAAAAACTAGACAAGATCCTTGCTCAGAAAGGCAAAGTAGATAATAAAATCACCCATCCCAAACCAAGAGCACATCTATTCTTGAAAACTGCTGGCAATAGAAAAAATAAATTTTCTCCAATAAAGTTCACTGGGTGTACAAATCACACTTAAAGTGGGCCCCAAGTTGCACAGTAGATGAGCAATACAGCATAAACTCAGAGGTAGTTTTGCCTCATATTACCCATTTTAAGCATCTTTTAAACCTTACAGATATTTTACTTATATACAGTGGTTTAAAATTATGTGTCTCTGAATCGATTTTTTGATGTGTCTCTGTATGTGTGTGTTTCTTATACTTTTCTTTTTTACTGTTGGGCTTGTCCTGCACCTCCTTCTCTGGCAGTGATTGGCAGGTGGCCAAGGCCAGGGGCGCATGACCTGGATCTCAGCAGCATCTCTGATTGCAACTTTATTGTGGCTTCCATTTGCCTGACCAGCCCAGGGCTGGGGCCGCAGCTGTCTCCATGGTGATGACCCTCAGCACTGTGTCCAGGAGCCAGAGGGCCTGAAGTGGCCTGTCCTTGTGCCCTGGGTCACAAGTGGGGTGCTGGCACTGGCACAGGTAAGAGATAGCTCTGGCTTCCCCTTTAGAACAGCCCCTGCTCCACAGGGGACACTGATAGTCACAGGGTGCACCTCCCCAGCACACAGACTGGGAGGAATGAATGTGACCTGGGGCAGCCTCGGCCATAGGGGTGTAGGTGCAGAGGCCCCAGGTTCACAGCAGTGACCCAGCAGTGAGGGTGGCTTTGGCAGCAGTGGCCCCCATTCCTTGATTTCTTGCTGACTTGCCTGTCTGACCTCCTGCACTGGGCACCATGTTGCCGAACCAAGCTGGGGCTAGGGCTGCTCTAGGTTGGGACTTGGCCCTGGGAGACAGCCTGAACCTGACCCAGACAGTGCTGAGAGTGTTCTCCCTCTCCTGCTGTCCCATGGGCAAGAGGGTGCCTTCCTGGGCAGTGGTAGTGTTGGGCCCTATTTTGACTCTGATTTGGGTCTTGAGGACAAACCCAAGCCTGGCTCAAGTTCTGAGACCTGTCTCATTCACTTCCATATCGGGGTGGCTCAGCAAGATCTGTTTGGCCCTGCCTCTGCCCTGCTGTTGCTGATGTAGAGCTTTGTCATTGGCCCCATCAGTTACCCCTTACTTTTCCCCACCTCTTATGTCATCTCTCCCCATACCTAAGTGCCCACTCCCTTGCCTTCTCTATATAAGTGAGGGGTTGATACAATAAAGTTGTGTTCCTACTTTGACAAGACTCCTGGCCTGGTGTGTTTCTTTTGGGCCTTTGACACTTGCCATCGTGCTCAGCCTTGGACAAACATGGCTGGACTAGGTTCTCTCCTGTCTTGCCTGGACCTTCAGGCAAGGAGCCAACAATTTACTTTGTTTTTTGTTTGTTTGTTTTCTAATGAGATAGAAGTTAGTAATGGTGTCTGATGGGTGGGGAGGATCTGGAATGAGATGTGAGAGGGGAACTGCAATTATAATATAGTGTATGAATTTACAATTTAAAAAAAATGACAGGAATTTGAGAAAGAGACTTATAGAGAGGAGAGAATAATAGGATGAGATGGACATCAGACAGGAATATTAGAAGATAAGTAAAAATGCCATATTACATGGAAATTCCTCTGTCAGAATGATGAATAAGGTCTTTATGATATAAGATTATACATCTCATTAAGTTGTTTTTCACCAACAGCAAGCAGAAAACATTGGTGATGAGGTCACATAAGACTATCATAGAGCTAAAAATTCCTATTGCCTTGAAATGCTATAGCCACCATAGTGTCAAAGTACCTTGTTCTATGTCTTTACAGTAATTGTGGTGTAAAGAGCCTTCCCTATTGGGAGCCATGTACCACACTGCATATGCAAATTCATAAAGTACATGATTGTTGATGTTGACAATGAGCGACCAAGCTACTGATTTACTATACATTATAGCACACCATGCATTTACTCTTTCTGTTTGGCCAGAGGGTTGGTCTTTCTAGGGGAATAAGGGGACTTTCCCTGAGGAGGGAGGGAGTTGGGATGGTCATGGTAATTTTTTTTAGCTCTGACTATCAATAAGACCACTTCTGTGGCTCTGACTTACTAGAAACCAGGTGTTTATTTATATGAGTTTTACAGAACAAAGACAGATAAATGACTATCCAAGTGGTATAGATTAAGTGCTTGATTTTGCACTATATTTCCAATATCAGACACAATTAGAATTTACAAACAAACATACTTTATTCTAATTATAAGCCCTATAACTCCAATTTAAAGAATCTAAAAGTGTCTCCTCTAAAGCAAGCACATTTATTGTATTACAGCTTGCTTTTACGCTGAAAATGTTTGTTACTGGAGAGCACTCTAGAGAAACAGAAAATATCTGAACTGGTCTTCTATGAACAGCAAATACTAATACCTAACTTTCTTTATTGTATGTTTTACCATCTGTGCTATAAAGCAGGAAAAGTTTATTTTAGTCAACCTAAAAGTTTATTAAGTCAAACTAAATTCTAGGCTTCCAGGTGTGTACCCTGTAAGAGCCCCTATCTTTAAACTGTATTTCCACAGAGATCTTAAGCCTATAATGAAAGTAGATATTGAATCAGTGACCTGTTCTCCTGGCCAGTCAGAGTGTGTCAGTTGTTTCTGTTTGCCCTGTACCAATTATGCTTCTTGAGCTTGCTCAGGAGCAGATATTCTAAGACAATTCCAGGAGTAATGGCCTCATCTAGCTCTGTGCTTATCTGAGCTGAATGAACTTCAGGCAATAAGGAAGACCTCTAAATAGTGGCCAAATAAAGATAATTTTAGGATTTTACTACAAAGACTCAGACATAATTTTCTCAGGAAAAAACATAAAATGAATCATAATGCAGAAAATTCTAAAAATGCAACACACAGAGACCAAATTAAAAAAGTTAGAGATAAAAGGACAGTGTTGCATCAATCTGTCCCATTTTGATTGGACTGTGTTAAGCTGCTCTTCTAGCTTCATGAACTTTTCCAGTGGATATGGCTGTGCCAGTGTTTATAAAATATGAAGCTGTCAAACAATGAGCAATGGTATTCCAACACTAGCTTCATTTGCTTTGTGTTCCTGTGTCTTCTGGTTGTGTGATAAGGTAATAGATGAAACACACAGCATCTGAGGCTTTGCAAATTCATTGTGAAGAAATTGCTAATGCATTTCTTGGAATATGTCTATGATTAAGAAACACAGTGCAGTGCTCTGTTCATTCAAATAGATTCATGGCCAGATATACTGCCAAAAAATGAGCATCATGTTTCTCCATAAAGTCTTTGATTGTTAGCTTCACTAAATATTTTATAAGAAATAAGTCAGCTTTTCTTTCAGTTCAAAAACAACACAAACGGACATGTAAATAAAATTCATTCATCCTTAAAAATCATAAAAGTCCATAGTGTTTAATGTATACATTTTTTACTGGATATTTTATTTATTTACATATCAAATGTTTTCCCCTTTCCAAGTCTCCCCTTTGGAAACCTCTATCCCATCCCCTCTTCCCCTGCCTCTATGAGGGTGCTCCCTCACCCACCCACCCATCCACCCACCCACTCCTGTCTTCTCACCATTGCATTCCCCTACACTGGGGCATTGAACACCCTCAGGCGTAAGGGCCTCTCCTCTCACTGATGTCCAACAAGGCCTTCCTCTGCCACATATATGGCAGGTTCCATGGGTCCCCCCATGTGTATTCTTTGGTTGGTGGTCCATTCCCCGGGAGCTCCGGGGGGGTTCTGGCCTATTGACACTCTTGCTCCCTCCATGGGGCTGCAAACCTCCTTAGCTCCTACAGTCCCTTCTCCAACTCCTCCATCGGGGACCCTGAGCTCAGTCCAGTGGTTCCCTGAGAGCATCCTCCTCTGTATTTGTCAGGTTCTGGCAGAGCCTCTCAGGAGACTGCATATCAGGCTCCTTTCAGCAAGCACTTTCAAATGTGCTCCTTCATACACTGAGTTCCAATCATTCAGTTGCATCTGTTCTGCAGCCAACTTGAAGTCCTAGGGTTTGAATCCACCAGATCAGAGAAAGAGCTCTGACCTTCTGACTTTGCTGTCCAGGTATACAGCCAATGGAGATCTGTTACAGTAGTGGGAGGGGGGAGGAAAATATAGGATATTATTCCTACACAGACTCATTCTCTTTTACAGTCAGACATATAAAAAGACATATAAAAATATTCATTAGTCATAGAAGGAAATCTGCACACATTATGCTTAATATCCATTTGTATATGCTTGTGGGAGCTTCATACCCACTTTTGAACCATTATAACTTAAAACAGTCCAAGTAGTTACAAATTTAATTATCATTTATAGATACAAGCTCATTTTAGCAGAAACAGTTTAGGAGGAAAAATATTTGTTAGCAGACATGTGCCCTGTCTTCGGGTGTAACACATATACCAAAGCCAATGATATAATATAGTGCTCAATAATTTTCCTATTAGCTGGATTTAGCAGAGAGGATGCTCTTTGTGAGCAAGCTTGTTACTGAGGTGTATGATAAGTTGTTTCTCAGACAAACAAAGGAGCCAATTCAAGCCAGTTTAAAATACATATAAACACAGGTTTATTGGGAAACTGTTCTTGAGCAGGCAAATTCCTTGGTTCTAAAGAAGGAGGCCAGAAAATTCACCTTGGGGAGAGAGATAGAGGAAAGAGTGAAAAGAGAGAACGTTAGAAATCATGCAGAGAAAAGGAAAAAGAGGAGAGGAAGAGGAGAGAGAAGGAGAAGCAGAGAAAAGAGAGGGAGAGACCAAATGTCTGAATAATACAGCAAAGAGCCAATGTGGGAGAGGAAGTCCAGCCTATGGGCTAGAAAGTTCAGAATTAAAGGTATGCCAGGTATGAACTAAAGGATATTGGGACAACCAGGAGGCCAGGTCAGCTTTGGTATGTTAGTTAAATATTCACTTCAAGTGTTTGTTCCAGGTTCTGAAACCCAATAGTTACGGCATTTTCTATCATGTTTAGATAATACATTCTCGGCATTCAAACTTGAAAAGCAAATCCTTTACCTTTGACTATCTTTAATAGTTTTTCTGAGTCTCTGAGGAGACCATGCAGAGGGGCAAATTAGAGCAATTGCTCTAAATTTTAAACAAACCACTTTCATCCTTCTATCGGAGCGGAAGCAGAGACTCATTATTTCATTAAGACTTTTCAGTCTATCCCTTCCCTCCTACAAGTGTAACTTTATAGCTGGTCCCTAGAAGGGGGCTGGTCTTCCTGGAAGTTCGGCTTTACTTACTTTCACTTTGTTTTATAGCTGCGGAGACTTCAGGAGGCTGGTGATTGCTCTACTCTGCTCTCTCTGGGAAGAATCCTACCTGAGCCCTCTAAAGGGTAAGAACCTTTTATTTTCATTAACAGCACAAATTATTTAATATAAGTGCCATTTGGTGGTAAATCATAGGGTCTGGGGTGCAGTGGGGCAGCAATTCATCCTGGTGTGTGTTTCCAGCAGATTTTTCTAGGTTGATAGTACATAAAAGATCTCAATTTCAGGTTCATATTCTCCCTGCCTCCCTCCTGCAATTGATTTCTGCTGGAAAACTTTAAAAAAAGAAAAAAGATTTCTCCCTACCTTCTGTTTCTTACTCTCCACACCTCAGCCCTGCTTCTCTCTGACCTCCCTCTTCTCACTCCTCTTTCAATTTACAAAAAGATTTTTGGTTTGTTTTTGTTGTCCCCCCCCCCCCCCCCCCCCCTTAGTTTCATGTTAGTTTGTCTAGGGAAACCCAGCTTTATTTGTCCACCTACCTTAACCCATTGCATCCCGTAAACCCTTCTCTCTAGACATTGAAGTTATGCCTTCTGCAAATATCAGGCACTGCAGGTCTTAGATGGAGAGGCTAAGGATCAAATAACTATTTTTATTCAAGGCTCTTCACTCCATACAGCCCTTGCCTTGGCACAGATTTTTCTTCTTCCTGCAGCTGTAAACAGCCAGGGTGTGGTCAGCTGCCTCACCAGACTATCTGGCTGAGGCTAAGCTGCTCACTGGCCCCACGGACTGCTCCATAGCTGCAGCCTGTTTAAGGCTATAACTCTGATATGTCTATAGCTAGTCTTTAACTTCAGGCGTGTTAACACTTGTCACATCTGATTGACTGTGGAAGGAGGCAGGAGGGGAAGAGGGTAGAAGACACAGTGAAGAAAATTTGTTCTGAGGTTGGAATCAGGAAATGAATGTTTCATTGTAATTGATATCTCTCTTTTCTCTCAGCTTCCTGCAGTGGCCGCGGCCAGCCTGAGATCTGTGCTGTCCGACTTAGTCTATCCTTCAGCTGTTCTGCTCTTAGGTGAGTCTCCAGCTCTAAGCTTCTAGCTGGTGTCAGTAGAAATCCTATCCCCATACTCCAGGCTCCTTCACCAGTCCTGAGGAAAAGTCCTTTCTTGTGCTCTTGTGCTCCTCTGCTTGTGATCCTCCTGTTTCTCCTTCTCCCCCTCCCTTTCCCCTCCTCCTCCTCCTCCTCCTCCTCTTCCTGCTCCTCTTCCTCCTCCTCCTCCTCCCTGCTTACCTGCTACCTCTCTGTTGTTGGCCTGATGTGAGCCATTCAAATTCTGTTAGACTTTTCCAACTGCTCAAATGACAGATATAGAACACAACTGGTGCAAGTGAGTATGGCCTGCAGCAGGTAATGTGTTTATAAAAAGATAAAGAGATATAAGAATATGTCCTACGGGTTTGTGGTGAGGTATGGGGGAAGGGAGTGCCTCAGTGGGACCATGCCAAGGCATCTCTTCCTCCTGAGGGACCAGCCACACAAAGGTATAGTATAGAATAGAGTTTATTCAGGGCATGGGGAGGGGAGTTAAGAACATAGTAGAGGCAGAGAAAGGCAGAGAGAGAGAGAGAGAGAGAGAGTAGAGAAGTAGAGGTTGGCCATGAACACATGAAGTGGGGACAGGGGTGGGAGGAATGGGGAGAGAGGCATAGCAAGAGGGTAAGAGGCAAGAGGGAGGAGGGGGCAAGCAGCCCCTTTTATACCGGGCCAGGCCCACCTGGCTGTTGCCAGGTAACTGTGGGGAGGAGCATACCTGGCTGTTGCCAGGTAACTGTGGGGTGGAGTTTAGACAGAATGCTATCATTCCCCCATTTGGGTTTAATTAAAAAGAAAAATTAGAAAGAGGCAGTGGCAAAGCAGGAATAGGGTCGTCCTAATATCTGACTGCTTCATGCTGGCATTGGGGCGACGTGTCTCTGGGGAACCTAGAAGGATTGGTTTGGGGGTTGTTTGTCCAGTCTTAGGACAAACATAACAATTCCCTCTTCCAACTGCATAGCCTTCTATATGTGTTCTTACGTTATTGAATCCAATAGTACCTGTATGTGAACAGGTGTGGGGTCATGAATTGGAGTACGTGCAATGTACCAAGGACAAAAGGCCCTGTAGATAATTGTTCTTCCAGTCCAAGTAGCTATCAACTGCAAAACTCTTCAGGTAGGGATTGGACTGTATGTCCCCCTACCTGATCTGTGCTGAATATTGGTTTGTTTGATAGGTCATGTCTTCAGGCATGTCTTATGTAGGTAATAACCCCTGTTCTAAGCTCATGAGTACAGCAGACAGAAAACACTGACTTCTGTAGTCCTCCCTGACCACTGCCACTCCGAAACTTACTGAAACTTCCCTGTGTTCTCAGAGTATAGGTTGCAGGGTGCTAGGTACTCTTGTGTGGGAATGAAGATGAGATGATACAGATGTTTATTTAGAGCTCTGCCCTCTACAGTCTCTTATTTCTATTTTTAAAATTTTTGACTGGATATTTTATTTATTTACATTTCAAATATTATCCCCTTTCCCTGTTTTCCCTCCAGAAACCCCCTGTTCCATTACCCCCTGCCCCTGCTTCTATGAAAGTGCTCCCCCACCCACCTACTCCTGCCTTCCCACCCTGGCATTCCCCTACTCTGAGGCATCAAATCTTCACAGGACCAAGGGCCTCTTCTTCCATTCAGCACCTTTAGTCGTCAGGGAAAAGCAAATCAAAACGACCCTGAGATTCCACCTAACACCAGTCAGAATGGCTAAGATCAAAATCTCAGGTGACAGCAAAAGCTGGAGAGGATGTAGAGAAAGAGGAACACTCCTCCATTGCTGGTGGGATTGCAAGCCGGTACAACCACTCTGGAAATCAGTTTGGCGGACCCTCAGAAAAATGAACATAATACTACCTGAGGACCCAGCTATTCCACTCCTGGGCATATTCCCAGAAGATGCTCCAACATGTAATAAAGACACACATTTCACTATGTTCATAGCAGCCATATTTATAATAGCCAGAAACTGGAAAGAACCCAGATGTCCTTCAACAGAGGAATGGATACAGAAAATGAGGTACATTCACACAATGGCGTACTACTCAGCTATTAAAAACAATGACTTCATGAAATTCTTAGGTAAATGGATGGAACTAGAAACTATCAATCTCTTATTTCTTTTCTGTATTGGACCAGTAGTGATCATATGACAATATCTTGAAAATAAATACCAATAACAAAACTGTGAGTTTTAATACTAAGTCCTATAAGAAAGTGAGTAAGTAAGAGGAGTATAATACAAGATATCATTTGAATCACACAAGTATGCAGGTAAAGATCTAGGAAAAAATACTGAAGTTGTGGCAGGGTCATTATAAGCTCTGCCTTTTCTTCTGTAGGACCACAGTGCAAGCCTCAGGTCCTACATAGCAGCTCATAACCATCTATAACTCTAGTTCCAGGGGATTCAAAATCCTCTTCTGGCCTTGACTATGTGCAATGTTATATGTAAGAGTGTCTGCCTGAATGTGATACACAGACATACCTTCAGGCAAACATTCTTACGTACAACATAAAAATAAACTAAATATTCTAAAAATTGAAAAACAGATCTCGAAATGGAATGACTCCAAGTATTGTTGCAGGATTTTCCATGACAAATTACATTAGGGAAATAGGGGCCATGTGATTGGACAGGGAACAGGGAGGCGGAGCTAAGCGTTGCACAGGTGAGAGCATCTGGAGAGTGCTGAGGTTCAATGAGGCTAAATTATGGCACCTATCCAGCTTGCTTTGGATGGTTCATTCAACACTGTTTATTAAAGTAGAATAGTATTTGAAGCAATCTCAAGATATATGATTTCCTGCTTAGTGGACACTTACAGCCTTCCCCCTCCCCCAGCCAGGCACTATTAACCACCATCTTCACCACTGGCATCTCTCCTCATTTTCACCATCTAACTGTTTATTGCTACAATAAAAATTAGAAGCTGTTTCTGCAAGAAAAAACTCCTAAACTACTGATATTGATGGTGTAATTCCTAACCTGAACCTCTTAATGGTGTGTCGTTTCCACACTAGCGTGAAGAAGCCATGGAGCATCAGTGTGGCCTGATCACTGGCAACAAGGAGAAAGGTAAGCCTGACTTCCAACTCTTATTGATGAAAGCTGTATACCCAAAACAGCTACTCACCTATGGGTGTCACACTGGAAAAGTCTGTTGATTTCCTAAACCCTGATCTCTTCCCCAGTACCACTGAAGAGCATCTCAGTAACATTGTCCATCAATGACTTTGTGGCTGCTGTGGCTGCAACCTTAAATTATGAGAATGAGGAGAAAGTCCCATTAGAGACAATCTTTGTGTTTCCTATGGATGAAGACTCTGCTGTCTACAGCTTTGAAGCCTTGGTGGATGGGAAGAAAATTGTGGCAGAGTTGCAAGAGAAGACAAAGGTCTGAGGGATAAGTATACTATCTTTTCTCTTCTTTCTTTGAAATTGCATTTTTCTTTATCTTTATAAACAATTCATAAGTGCTGATGTTTTCTGTTTCTTTATTCATTCCCTTTTAATTACTATGTGCCCAAAATCACTTAAGGCAGTAGAAATGAAGTAGAAGATACAGATGAATTTTAAAGTTCACAGGATCCATAACACTCTCTTTGAACAGTTCGTATTTTCCTGATTTCTTTTGACTTCATTTGAGCGCACCTTTCTCTAGGCTCATAAGGAGTATGAGGATGCCCTCTCCCAGGGCCATCAAGCATACTTATTGGAAGAGGATGACTATTCCAGGGATGTCTTTTCTTGCAATGTGGGGAACCTTCAGCCTGGAGCTAAGGTTGCAGTTACCCTGAGGTATGTGCAGGAACTGCCTTTGGAAACAGATGGGGCCCTGCGCTACCTGCTCCCAGCAATCCTGAATCCAAGATATAACTTCTCTGGTAAGTAAATTCTACCTTTGACAAACTGGTTGTAGAATGACTGGGAATAGCCACAAAATTTTGGTTGTGCTGAAAATTGTTGATGTGAAAGGATACATGGATGTACTTTTTTTGTAGAAGAGTCAGTGAACAGTTGCTTGAATATACAAAGCCCCATCATCCCTTTGAAGGACCTGCCTTACACACTCAGCATGGTTGTCACCATCACTTCCCAGCATGGTATTGAGAGGGTCCAATCCAACTGTTCCTTGAGCCCTATTCAGTACCTTACAGATGACAAGACTTCTGCTCAGGTGAATAGTAAGACTATTGTCGGTATCAGTCTCCTCAAATTTCATTGTTAACTTGGTCCTCACTTAACTTTCTCACATCTTTATTGGATTTTTGGCCATGCTTGGATAGGCAAACAATTTATTGTCTCTATTCTGCATAACACATAGCCTCTTTCTCACCCTTTCTTTCCTGTGCTTCTGATTGTAGTCCTGATAGAAAAAGCCTGCAACCCTGAACTCTGACTTTATCTCAGGAAGCAATCAGTAGGAATTCTAACTTGGCTTCTCTGTTGGTCCCTTCCTCAGCTTTCCTTGGCTGAAGGACACAAGTTTGACCGGGATGTGGAACTCCTGATTTACTACAATGAAGTGCACAGCCCCAGTGTAGCTGTGGAAATGGGGATGCTGGACATGAAACCAGGTATTTTCTACGGTCCCTTTCTAAGATGTAACTTCCAATTATCCTTGATTCTCTATCCTATCCAGGCTCAGTATATGGCCATTGAAATGTTGGCATTTTACTTCCACATAGAAAAATGAGTGCACTTAATAAGTAATCAGTTAATTATGTCCTTTAGGCTAAGTCATATGGATTATTGGATAACTAGAGGAAAAAAATATGATCACATAATTCACAAGAAATTATTCAGCACTTTATCAAAATGTAACAATGACTCTTCTTGACAAAATGGCAAATAAAAAATGTCCTGTGACTACCTCTCCTCGTCTAGCATCAGTAATGCCCAAGTCTGATAGAGCTTCACACTTTACATGGTGTGCTGAGTTTTACATTGTCAGATAGCAAAGAAGCAAATTAATTTGTTTCAACTGGTTTGAAAGTATTTGTGCTACAATAGTAAAGTAAATGCTCAGTTTGGAAATTTATTTCCTTTGAAATAAACTAAGACATTTATTCGATATGAAGATGCTATTGATTTACAATATTATCTAGTAATATTAAGAAAGTAAAATGGAAAAAAGTTACAATCTATATTATCAGTTATATAATGAGTTATAATATCATTATTAAAATAATGTACATTTACTAATTGGAAGATTTTATATAGAAAATCTCCAAACAATGGGAATGAAAAAGTAGTTATAAATCATCTCGATGTTGTAAAATAACTATTTGAGTAAAATAATAATATTATAACCTAAGCAATATGCAAATACTAATTTTTCTTAATGAATAATAATGGCACTTTAGCTAAAGATGTTTTGTTGATTAATTTATCATACCTGCATGCCATCTTGCTGCCTCTTCTTCCTTCCTTTCTTCCTTCCTTCCTTCTTTCTTTCCTTTTTTTCCTGTTTTACAACTAGTAGGAATTGGCAAATTTCACATAGAATTATTTTTAGTTCTTATTTGTCCTGAAGAAATTAAACTTTGAAACCATCTCTCAAACTCGTTCTTTGTAGCTTTGGTTTTTCTAATACTATGCTTCCCTTCCCAGTTAGTTTTGATTTTTTCTACATTTAGTTGTTGTCATTTTAAATATTTCCTTACAGGTGCACTTAACTTGTAAAAAGGATGGCATCACACAAGTTGTTGTTTTGCTCTCTTTGGTTTTACTGGCTCATTCTGCACTGGGTTACAGAGATCATCCACACCACAAGAAGAGTACTGAACCTTCTTCATTTTCAAGATGAATTCATGAGAATTCTTTGGGTGTCAATGATTTCCACAGCGTGACATCTGGGCTTGCCTTTTGTGTTGTGACATTAAGCACTATGAGGACTTTTCCATGATGCTGAGTTCCCATACCCAACCCCTCACCAACCTTACATTATCAATATTTGGCAAAAGTGATTTCACACTGTACCACAACTGGGGGCTTTGTGTTCTTCCCTCACTATTTTGTCACTGGTCTGTGAGATCATTCAGGGGAATCCCAGCTTCTTATATCTTGTAACTACCTCATCTCTTCTGTAGCTCTGTGATCTGTCTTTGTTGGTCTTATTGATTTCTTGATCTCTTTTTGGAATCTCATGAAATATTCAAGCTCATATTTGTCTTCGCTCAGGATCATTTCATTTCTCCCTATGGAACCTCACAATCCTGGATCTCAGTATGTAAAAACTGAGGTCTCACCTTCCCTCTGGGACACCTCCTTAGTCCTATGAAGATTTTCTCATCTCCTTCCTGTAACTAAGTTGTACAGGCTACTAGAGGATATTGTTGGTCATATCTCAGTCTTGATAATTTCTTCCGTCTATGATTCCTAATTCTTGCTTCCTAGTGTACATGTTTTGCCAGCTATCTTCCTGTTCTCATATCCTTCAGAAGCAAAGGGAATCTTAACAGGTAGCTTAGCTCACTGAAACTCTCTAATGTTACAGCAACATGCAGCATAACACTAATAAACTAAGTGAAATGTTAAACTTAAAACGTAATGTCAGAAAGTGAAAAAATATAATGTATACAATTATAATTAACTGCTCAATATGAGTTAAGCCCTACCTTCAATTCTTTAAGCATATTGTAAGACTTGACCTTACAATAACCTTGTAATAGGAAACTTTAGAAGAGAAAACTAAGGCTAAGAAACAGAGAAGCTCATTTATAACGAAGAAGCTCTGACTTATGAAAGTGAAATCATTTGAATTATTTTGAAAGAACTTTTAGACACCATACATGGAAGCCTGACTATATGACCAGCTTCTCATTAATGTGGACTCATTACATCATTCTCGTGGATACCCTTCTGGCTTCTCAAAAGAGTAGTAGTGTCATGGTAACCACCTGTCTCCCTGGATAGGGAGAAATCTACTTTACATATTAAAAACAATGCTTCATTTGCATAAGTATGTATCTAAAGATATAGATCCTGTTCATGTATATAACATTTTCTCCTAGTTTCTAGAGCAATATTTCTGAGTAGCCTGCCTTTGGAATTTATCATTGTAAACATTATGCATATATGAGTATCATTTTGCCCCAGTAGTCCAAAGGAGGACTTAATCCCAGTGACCCATGTGACTTCTTTCTCATGAATAACATTTGATGAGATTTACCTCTACTCAGAATCCTGACTGTATCTTTGAGCTCATGCTGGAAGCTGGTAAGCTAAAGTGCCCTAGTTGAGCATCTTGACGTTCAGATTTTGCACACACTGATATGCTGTGCTCTTTTTCTGTTAATGTCTACCGTGTTTTCTGTCCTCTCCCCTCTGTTCTGCTCCTTTCATTTAATGCTGACAGATCACATTTAGTCCTGTGTGAAAAGCTCACAGAGAACAAACACAGGGTTCTGTAGGATCTTTCTGAGTTCTCTATTGAATTGGTAATTGATTCTTGGGGAACAATAGAACACACAACTTCCTACTACCTTACAGGGTTCTTCTCCTTTTGGTACAGATAGTTTGATGGGATCTCCTTGTGCAATGGTGAGCTTCTACCCAGATATCCCAGACGTGGAAGCCTCAAAGGTCTGTGGAGAATTTGTGTTTCTCATGGACCGCTCAGGAAGTATGAGATCCCCCATGAGCACAGAGGAGAATTCTCAGCTACGCATAGAGGCTGCCAAGGTAAGCCAGATCCTTCACTATTCAGCAGTGCTGCCCTGTGAGGAGGACTTGGAAGGGTAGGAGTAGAGAGATTTATAGACGTAGGTCTGTTCTATATCTAGGCTACAGGAAGTATTACCACTATGACCTCAGCCTTGAAATACAAGGTGACATAAGACTAAGACGTTCTTGTTCTTTACATTTAGGAACTAGACTGGGGTCTGTATGTTTGGTAGTGATATGTGCTGTAAATGAAGTATTGAAGTGGGCAAGAGGTGTTGCCTTAGTGGGCTCATGCTGAGGAAGCCTCACTCAGGTAACAACCGTATGTTGGGTCTAGTATAAAATCAAGTTTATTTGGGGGGCATGAGAAGGGGTTTGAGAAGGGAGTAGAGGCAGAGAAATAGAAGGGGCAGAAAAGAACGGGGGTGGGACAGAGAGGGGAGAGAGAAAGAGAAGAAGCCAGCCTGGAAGACATGGAGAGAAGGGGGAGGAAAGAGAGAGAGAGAGAGAGAGAGAGAGAATGGCCAGAGAGAAGCCAGAGAGAAAGAGAGAGGGGTCAGAGAGCTCCAGAGAGGAAACAGTCCCTTTATAGCAAGCCAGGCTCCTCCTACCTGGCTGTTGCTAAGGAACTGTTGGGCAGAGCTTAGATGAAATGCTAAAAGGTAGAACCCACTTTCCTTCTGTCTCATCACTACCTCTTCTCACCTTCAGGAAACTCTGTTACTGTTGCTGAAGAGTTTGCCTATGGGTTGTTATTTTAATATCTATGGATTTGGATCTTCCTTTGAAAAATTCTTTCCGTAAGTTTTTTGGAAGACAGATGACTGTGAAAGAATGTGCTTTAAAGGGGGGAGGGGGCTCTGGACTTTTAAAAATACTCATGCAGAGTTGACCTGAACATTCGGATTGTCAGGAGTACCAGTGTTCAATGTGTGTTAGTGCCATGTGACTAGACATGCTTGTTTCTTTAAGGGAGAGTGTGGAGTATACACAGGAAACAATGGAGAAGGCAGTGGAAAGAGTGAAGGGTTTGGAAGCTGATTTAGGGGGCACTGAAATCTTGGCACCCCTCTGCAACATTTACAAGACACCTTCCATTCCCGGACATCCCCTACAGGTGAGCATCGGAAGAATAGGCACAGCAAAGAAAGCTCTGCAAAGTTTTGAATAGGAAAAAAAAATAACATTAAAGAGAAGGAAATTAAAAAATCTAGGCTAAGCTAATGATAATAGAGGGAAATTCTTTGATAACCCGATTCTGAGTAGTCTTCCATATAGAACTGAGTAATGCTGTGTAAAGTTATCTACTATACAATAAAAAGAAAATAAGACCTAAGGCAGCATTTTCCCTTTATTCCAAGTGGTTAGGCAGTGGGTACCACAAAGCTTCAGGTGAAACAGCAAGGAGAGGATGCGAAACTTCTCAGGGGTCTGAGGAGTCTCTGTGACAACATGGTGCAAGTGACAGTGGAGCATTAGTGTCCCTGCCCTGTGTGTAAAGAAGCTTCAAAGACTGGAAATGGTTGTGCCCATGATGACCATTGTGTTTACTTCTAATGAACTCGACAGAGGCTCCATGAATATATTCTTTCTTTTCCAGCTCTTCGTCTTCACAGATGGAGAAGTGTGTGACACATTTAGAGTCATTACAGAAGTTAAGTTAAACAGAAGGAAACACAGGTATGAGGAGAGTATAGATCTTTCTGTGCTGACTGGAGACCAAACCATGCCACATGTGACTTGTTCCACATGCTATCAGGGGAACATAGTGACTAAAAGATTTTCCAGTTAACTACCAGAAATTCTCTGTAAAATTTTAAAAAATACCTTTCCACTTAACATTTATACCACAATGTTATTGTTCCCTATTTTTCTACAGCTATGAATGATTCATTGAGTTATGTTTTCATTATAAAGGGACTGACAAGTTAAAATCAAAAGTTAATCAAATATTTGCTGTGTGGCCAGATGAGCTGTCAGGGTGGACACTCTGAGTGTCTACCACAGGTCTAGGGCTAGAGAGGCCTCAGTCTTCATTCTCCCATTCCACCACTCACTATATTAAACCTAGCTGAAATATAATTCTTCTGGATTTTGAGAATTTCTCCTTATTTTTCTATCATACTGTGTTTCTCAGTATGTGTCTCTTTTTGCATACGTACATCATTTTTATTTTTTAATTTCACCAGGTTGTTGCATAGTCAATTGTTGCATGTTGGGTTTTTCCATGAAGTAGCTCACTATATTTTTTTTTAAATGTTCACAATGATGACTATAATTCATTTATATTGGAAGGTATAAGTAAGCTGAAGGCAAATGTTACTATGTATTTACAAGGATGTGCTGGAGCCCAACTCTACAGAAAGCAAAGCACAGTTTCAGGAACATAATTACCCATAAGTACCATTCTTTTTGTTTGTTTGTTTGTTTGTTTTGTTTGTTTGTTTGTTTTTTGTTGTTTTTTTGAGACAGGGTTTCTCTGTATAGCCTTGGCTGTCCTGGAACTCACTCTGTAGACCAGGCTGGCCTCGAACTCAGAAATCTGCCTGCCTCTGCCTCCCAAGTGCTGGGATTAAAGGCATGCGCCACCATTCTTTAAGTAGACAGTGTCATCCGTTTTCCGTGGATTGACCAGCAGTTTCACAAGCTCTATTAATTTAACTCACATGAACTTTACAAATGATTTCCCAAAGCTTCATTTCCTCACAAAATTATCAATTATGTTCTTTAGTCTTACCCAGTTTTGTGCATGGCATAATACTGTTTTATGCTTTAAAGTTTTATGTTCTTGTTGTTTCCACCTCATACACTTTTTAATGTTTACTAGCCTTTAGAGTGGCGTCTTTTGGTGTGTCTTCAAATCTTTTTGCAAGTGTTATTGTTTTCTCCAGTAGATTTTCTGTTTTTACTCAGTTGCATTTCATTTTAGGTTTTGTATATGAATATCTCGAAAAGTATTTCCTTACTTTGTAGCTTACATTTCACAATCAAAATTGTTCTCTTTGCTTTTTCTATTTTAAGATAGGCTTCCCAATGTAGTCCTGTTTGGCATGGAACTCTCTGACTAGGCCAGGCTAGTCTCAATGGATGTCCGTCTGCCTGCCTCTGCCTCTAGAGTGCTGAGCTTGCAGCCATGTGCTACATCCCTGACTCAAGCACCTGACATTTCAGTTTCTATTCTCTAAAGATTCTCTGAGATTACTCCCTTTGTATTTGGCCTGTTGAAGTTTTCTCCATTCAAGCTATGCAAAGCACTTTTGTTCTCTCTCTCTATTGATTCTTTGACAAAGTCATATATGTACATAATACATTCTGCTTACCATCTCTTCTCACCTTTTCTGATCACCCTCCTGTTGCCATCAGTCTTCTCTTCCTTACCTGTTCCCACCTTTTACGTTCTTTTATTTTATAGTATGATCCAATTTGCTTAATCAGTGATACTTCTATGAACATTGTACGGGGACCATCCATTGAATCATGTTGGGCTAACTTGTGGGTACACAACTGAAGGCTATAAATCTCCTGTTCTAATTCTATGAGTCTTAGGATGTTCCTAGCATCATCGTCATGCAACTATTGCTTCAGTGAGTATATCCTACAGAACAAATGGTATTATAGTTTGTAGAGCTCACAGCTTGTTTAGACCATTGATGCCTTTTTCTCCATCAGCAGTCTTTATTACATTTCTTGATTTCTGTATATCATACAAGCAAACTGGGTGGTGGCCTGGGTCTTAGAATTTTATTATCTCTCTTTTGTAGGAAACTATAGCAATGGCAAGACCAATGGCTTGTTTCAAGTGAAACTTTCTGAACAATGTCTCATAAGCAGTTATCCCATTTCTGGCACTGAGTTTTTGTTTAGTAACACATGGTTTCAAGTAGAAGCTTTTTTCAGACATTAGACTATCTCCCTTCCAATTTTAAGTTAGAAAATGCAACACGACAAATTTTATATCACTTACCCCCAACCCCAGTACTGAGTTCTAGCCCAGGCCTCTATTCAGGTTTTATTTTGAGATAGCATCTAATTGAGTCATCTTGGCTAACCTTGAACAATCTATAGCCCAAACAGGGTGTGAACTTTCAATTTTCCTGATTTAGAGTCCAAAGAATCCGGGGTTACCTAGAAACACAGACAATTTTTTTCTTAGAGTGTCTGAAATACTCTCCAAGTTCATTTTCCCCATAGATATTTGGTAGATCATGTATTGTTCATTTCCTCACTGAAAATCAGTGTTTGATTGTCACAATGACCGTGTTCACATGGGCAGTTTGTTTCTGAGCCCTCTGTTCTATTCCACTGGCCCCTTGATACAAATAGGACTATGCTACACAAATTGATCATCTTGGTAATTCTTGATTTCCAGTGCACTAGATCATCTACTCGGTTCATTTGCAAGATTTTTTCCTTCCTTTGTTCCTTCCTTCCCTCCTTCCTTCCTTTCTCCCTTCCTCTATAACTACCTCTCTACCTCCATCTCGCTCTACCTCCCTCCTTTTGCTGCTTCCTTCCTTCCTTCTTTAGTCCATACATCAGGCTGGTCTCTGTGCAGCACAGTTTTACTGTGCAGCCAGGACTGGCATTGGAGTTAAATTCATCTCTACAGTAACACCCCTCCCCCCACCCAGTATTGATTCCAAGAGTCCCCAGTGCTGTTGTTTGTTGGACCTGGGATTCTTTACTTCTCTATAAGGACTAGGGCCAAAATCTTTTGGGCCTCTTATCTGAGATCCTCAAATCCTGAGATTATAAGTGTGTGCCATCATGCTCCCTTACTTTTGAGTTTTTATAATAATTCATCACATTTTCCTTTTATCCATCTTTCAAGTTCTTATACTTTCCTATCTCTTTTTCCCTCAATTGCTTGGAAGTCAAACACAAAGAAAGTATCAGACTAGACTTTTTGATCATATTAGTCATCATTATTTATTTTATACCTCACATTAAAAATTATGCTATTGAGTATAATGATTGATGTAAAGATTTTTGTCTGTTTTGCTATTATTGTTTTGTATGCTTTTTTTAATAATTAAATTTGTTATTGGACCATTTCTTATAAATATAGCATACTGACTGCTCTCTTATCTACTGTCTCATATCTTATTTCATCCTCTGTGAACTTCCTTCCACCCTACAAGTCTGTTTCCTGTAATTTTATTCTTATTTAGTATAACAAAACTATTTTATTTGTTGACGAAAGAGAATGTGTGTGTGTGTGTGTGTGTGTGTGTGTATGTGTGTATACACTTACATGCTGTTCATGCTGCTGGAGTGTGTGCATTTGAGTAATGAATGATAGTTGAATTTTATCAGGTGAATTCAATCCATTGTTGAGGTAGGTGGTGATTTTATCTTTTATTATTTTGTGTGGGAATGATAACTGTCAAAAATACATATTAGTCCACCTTGCACATTTGAATAAACTCATCCCAATCATGATAAACAATCTTTGTCACATATTTTAGATTCAACTGGTCCATATGGCTTTGGATTTTGGAATATTCATTAATGGAAAATTATCCCGTGAAATTTACATTATATGTGAAGTTTATATATCCATGCATACCTGAATCACACAATGAACCCAAGACACTGCCCTTTTCCTATTTTATGAAAAAATATCCTTTCTTTAATGTTTATTAGAAATGGCCAGTGTGCCATTCAGACCTAGTGGACTTGGTAAGGGGTTTGGGATATTCACCTTTACATGGGATCTTTCCACTGATAGGTCCTACTCTTTGCTTTCAATTATTGTCTAGAGTGAGAGATGATATCTTAATCCAACTAAAGTGATATAAACTTTATAGCTGGGTCATTTTTTACTGACATCTACTTATTGGGTATTAGTAGTTCTACATTATTCTGTGAAAAATTCTCAGGGTTTTCAGGGATACTTGACACTGACAAAACTCAAAACTGCAATTTTCCTACTACTTCTGAAACTGCTGTGTTTCCAGCCTCGCAGACTTGTCTGGATCTTCAAACACTAAGTGGACAGCATTTGCAGGCTCATTTTACTTTTCTTCTCTCATTTCCAGGTCTTGGTTCCTAGGTTCGTATTCTCTCAGCAGTCACTGTAGACAATTGTCATGGCAGTTGGCTGCATTACATACAGTATTAAAACTACTGTTTTAATACTAGCTCTCTCAGTCCTAAGTAACGTAGTCTAAGTTTTCTGTGAGTAGAACTCAGTTCGTTTTATCTTGAGCCTTGTATTTGAGTCCTATAATGTCAGAATCTCTTAATCAGTCATATATTTCACTTTAGGATCTTCTGCAGAACACATGTCTGGAAACTCCATTATTTTGTCTGTCTTATTGAAAATGATAAAACCATTAGTGACTGGCTTATAGGTTATTAGGAAGGCATAGAACTACAGTCTAAGCTTTAGTCCTCAAGTTTACACATTGAAAAGAAGAATCATAGCCAGGCAGTGGTGGGGCACACCTTTAATCCAAGCACTTGGGAGGCAGAGGCAGGAGGATTTCTGAGTTCGAGGACAGCCTGGTCTACAGAGTGAGTTCCAGGACAGCCAGGGCTACACAGAGAAACCCTATCTTGGAAAAACAAAACAAAACAAAATAAAAAAACCAACCAACCAAAAAAAAAACAAAAACAAAGAAAAGATGAATTGTAAAGCCCAATGGGGTCTTGACTCATAGTAATAAGGGCCCACAGATCCTGAAGTTATCAGCCAAGATGCCAATGCACTTACTCGTCACTTTGATGTTTTCATAATTTACTGGAGTAGTTTTGGAGCTAGAACCTTGCTAGTTATCCAGTATCCTATCTGCCCTGTAGTGAGAATAGACTTATGACATTTTATTATTGCAAATTTTCTGGGCCCTAGAGCTTCATCAACAAGATGAAACTGGGTCTTTCCTCATAGAAAACTCATGCTATTAAATCGTATCAGTTATTTAGAGTATTTATTACAGCCCATAAAGGAAAGCATGGTTTCTAAATGAGAGCATTGCACTGGCTTTGAGGTAAGTACCTTATCTCTTCATGTGTTTTTCACCAGCCCATGTAAGTTGATAATTCTGGTATGAGAATCCTTCTCTAATGTTCACCGTTTTACCATTGCAGATGTTTCTCATTTGGTATTGGACAAGGAGCCTCTACAAGTTTAGTCAAAAACATTGCCCGGGTATCAGGGGGCACTGCACAGTTTATCACAGGCAAGGACAGGATGCAGACCAAGGTGAGAACAGACTAAGTTTCCAGAGCTACATAGTCCAGAGTAAGCATGAGACAGGACAAGGACACTGCTGCAAAAGCACAGAATCCATTACCCTGAAGGACACATCTTCATGAGTCTCAGTCTATACACTTAAAGGGTCTACTTGTTATTTGTGTTCTCTTCTCATGTCAAAAGGCTGACATCTGACTGTGCTTGCTGGAAATTCAGAGAAGGGATAATTAAGGCAGTTGTGACTGTTGTTTTAAAGACCAGAGAAAAAGAAATTGAAAGCTTTAGCTGCTCTATCTAGAACAACAGACTGTACTCTGAGTAAATCCAGTAGAAATCCATTCTTCATGCAAAAGACACAAAAGAAAAGATTAGCAAGTGTATATATCTCATACACTCAAAAACATAAGTCTCATTCCTTTATTAGAATACCAAAAACTGGAAGATGTCACTAAATATATTCCTTTCCCTCTCTTTCCATGTTGTTAGTGCTGCTTTTCTATCTCTTTTGCAGGGGTGTCCTTTCTTAAATATTGCCTCCGTACACATCTATACATATATATCTCAAAACTGTAACTTCACCACACACATAAGTAGAGGAAAGATAGCATTTCTCACGTTGTACTTGTAATTAGTCCTGATATAAGTTATGCCCTATGTCCTGATAAATACTCCATGGATGCCGGTAATTATTATCATTCTTATGTATTATTCTGCCTCTTCTTTCCTTCAACAGGCTCTTGGGTCTCTCAAGTTTGCACTACAGTGTTCAGTGGATAACATCTCTCTGAGTTGGGATTTGCCTCCTGGTCTGTCTGTTAACATGCTTTCTCCAAAGCAGCCTGCCATCTTTAGGGGTCAGAGGTTAATCATCTATGCACAACTGACTGGGCGTATGCCTGTGAGTCCCAATTCTTACTCATAATTTTTACTCATACACTGAGACTGTATCATTGTTTTTATTAACACTGGTGGTCGTTTGGGATTTCTGCAAGATATGGCACTTGCCCGGCAGCAGGCCACCCATCCTCTCTTGTATTCCATGGCTAACTGCTCCTGCAGTGCCCAATTCTTAGTCTGACATCCTGTTGATCTGAGGAACTTCTCCAGTTCTCACCATTTTCCATGTCATGTATCTGGTTTATCACCCTGTCACCCCTGCTGTTGTGTTTATAAAAAGATAAAAGGGAGAAGGAATATGTTTGGTGAATGTGTATTCAGGTATGAGGGAAGGGGGGTCTCTCCACTGGGCCATGCTGAGGTATCCCTTCCTCCTAAGGGACCAACCACAGGACGCAGGATGATATAGTATAGAGTTTTTTTCAGGGCATAGGGAGGGGCGATGAGAGGATAGTAGAGACGGGGGGGGGGGTGGCGGGGGGAGGGAGAGAGAGGGAGCAGGAAGGCAAGAGCAAGAGAGAACAGAAGGACAAGCAGCCCCTTTTATAGTGAGTCAGGCATAATACGGGGCTGTTGCCAGGTAACCGTGGGGCGGAGCTTAGACAAAATGCTAACACCCGCTATCCTCATATTTGTAGCAAGCAGAGAGCATAGGAGCAGTGTGCCTCAAGTACACCCTCCAGGGCAAGAGTCTGGAAAACAGGATGACATTTTCCTTACAACCCAAGGCCAATGCCAAGTGAGACTTCAGCCTTGCTTCTCCTTCTGCACACCTCCTCTGCTCCCCCTGCCCTCCACTCCCTTCCCTTCCTCTCCCCTCCCCTCTTCTCCTCTTCTTTTCTTGTGCAAGCCTTGAAGTTCAATCCTCCCTGTCCCTGACATCTGCTGTATCCTCTAGCTCTTCTCTTGCAGATTCATTCATTTAACCTCTCTGTCTCTGCAGTCCGTTCTGACTGCAATCCCTAGCTTTGAAGAGTCTTTGATTTGCAGCTATTTTTCTTTAATTTTTCTGCATTATCTTCTTTCAGTTTCACCATTCATCGACTGGCTGCAAAGTCCTTGATTCAGACCAAGGATTTGGGAACCCACAAAGCTTCAAAAGAAGAAAAAGAGGATGTGATGAACATCAGCTTTCAGTCTGGAGTCCTCAGCTCCTTCACAGCCTTCATTGCCATAAACAAAGAGCTTAACAAGCCAGTGCAGGGACCTCTGGCCCACAGAGTGATTCCTAGACCAGTAATGGATGTAACTATGTTTAACCAGTCATACGCATATTACCCTGGTATGTTTTATCTCAATTTAAGCTTATATTTACTGTATCTCAGATATCTAAGTATATCATTTATACAATGGTAAGTCTCAGAATCTCATAAATTTAAATTGAAATACATTTCTTAGATTTCCTGGGTTTCTCTCATCCTTCCACACCCAAGATTTATAGCTTGACATAAATTTTCTAGAAAACTGCATTATGTCCAACTGGGAGGGAGAGTTTGTGTAGAAGTACACAAGAGCACAAGACATATTACAATGCAAAAATATCTGTAAAGATTGGGTAACAAAGCCGTGTACTTTGACTCTGACTTTGATCCTTGAAAATTAATCGGTGGCCACACAGAGAGAAGATGACTAGAAAATGTGAATGTTAGTGGTAGAATAAAGAATTTATGAAACCAGTAGAAATCAGAAAGGGCTACCGGGGCATATAAGGAATAATAATAATGATAATAAAAATTCTGGGATGGCAGACGGTCTAGTTGAAGTTGATGCCCTTTTTTAAATAGTCATAAACACTAGTAAAAGTCCTGTGCTGTGTGAATCATTTCTAGCAAGGGTCAGGAGCTTGAACTGAAGAATGAAGTGGGCCCAGGATTGATTTCTAATGTATGATTTTGCCATATGGTTCAGAATTAGAAATTATGGCTATGGATTGAATACACTGATAAGGGTGGGAATATGTGTGACTGCGGTTTAGCTTGAATGAAAAATAAAGTTGGAAGGAAGATGACGTATTTGGAAAATTAGAGACATTGGGTGTTAAGCACAGGTCAGGTCAGGTCAAAGACCATTTTTTAAAAACAGGAAACTCTAAGTTAAAAAATATATTAGAGATACGGGTGTTGTGTTTTGAAACCAAAATTAAAGTATTTCTGACAACTCAAACCATTCTACTTGATAGCAATGACTTGAGGGCATGAGAGAGGTACCTTAGAACTGTAGTCACTGGATCTGAAGAAGGCCAGGTCTAATGTTGCATAGGTGACACTGGATGCCTCTGCTGTGACTTTTTTCTACTTTGGATACTCGTCAGAGGTAAATTAAGTAGTTAATGGTTGATAGATGTGAGAACACATGGAAGATAACCTAGGTGAGAGAAAAAGATCAAGGATATTTTCTTGAGCTGAGAAAATTGCCAGCCTTCCCTTCTGAACCCGGATGTTCAGGGTACAATCAAACGCCTTTTGAAGGGGACAGAGATAATAAATAATAAATAATAATAAACTAGCTTTGTAGGACAGAAAACAAAGTATCTTAAGTTAACATGTAGCTGGAAGAATCCTCTTGTGTTGAAGGTAAGATGCAGCTGTGATTGTTTAGCACCTGGGAGAGGATTTACAGAAGCAATAGGAAGTCAAATGAAGGCTAGGGGTGGGGAGGTGTGTGTGTATGGAGGCAGGGACACAGGAGAATGGTCCATCGTGGTAAGTGGGTGAGGCTGACATGGGTAGGAGGGCTGATGCCTTACATCACCACACTTTTTAACCTTTGCTTGCTGCAGAGCATGGAGGGCACTGCAGCCTTCACTGTGCTTTTGTGTTTTTCAGGTGCCAAGAGACACGCAAGGTCAAGAAGGGCATTATGTGCACCAGCAGTTGTATATGGAAGGGAAAGTTAGTATCTCAAGGGGTTGTTGGAGACGCACTTCTACAATCTGAGGGAGTTTCTTTCTCATCAATGTTTGTTTGTCACAGGTACTTGTCTCGAACTCCAATATGCGTGTTGTGGCGTGATAGATGGAGCACCCACTGAACAGAAGAAAAAGGCAGATTCTTCTACCGCGGAAAGCAACTTGCAATATGACCACAAAGGTGAAATGGTGCTCAGATTGTTGTCTCTGGTTTGTGATAAGCATAAACTAAACTTCAGTGCTCTTACTTTCAAGCTTTTTCTACCTAGGGGAGGTGTCAGGCAGCAGGTGATATTTGACATCCCCATATTTGCCAGAATGAGGCTAGCTTTATTAATCTACAATATAGCACTTGATACCTTCTAACTTATGGCAGTTGAGTTTTCTCTAGTTCTTTAAGCCCATTGACTATCTCTGCCTACACAGTATATGTGTCTTCAGTGACTGGCCCCAGCAGACTCTACTGCTGCTGTGTTTGCAACCCAGACCATGTAGATTCCTATCATGTACTAGAAATAGTTTGGATTTTCTGCAGAATCCTCACTACAGCCTCCTATTTCCTCAGGTGGGCTGTGATCTCAGTGACTATAATTTCTCATGGTGTTCCTCTTTTTCTCATTTTTTTTTCATAAAGTATTTGGAGAGAATGCTGTGGTACAGCTGATTTCTCTCCAAATGGCAAATGGCTCCTGGAAGCTGAATGAAGAGCTGACCAAGATCCTGGGCACTAAGTTGAAAGACACCAAGGCTGCAAACCCTGCCAAGGTGAGATGCAAAAAGAAACAAGGGGAAGGGTGTGTGCTTCATGAAGTCAGGATCATAATGAGAATTGAAGTAAACCATCGCCCAGGTGAGAAATAACAACATAGGTAGTGCAAAGGTCTCATTAACTTGTAATATGTAGACGTTAAATCACTTCTATTTTAGCTGGAGCATACAGAACATAGAATTAAGAACCTAGCCGCTGGAAGGCATGGTTAGAATGATGAATGTGAAAGGGAAAGCTAAATATTCTTCTGTGTTAATTTTAGGCACTAAGACTATACTGCAAAAGGTAACACTTTGGTCTTCACATTGTGCTAGGCGTTTTTTGAACCACTTAATACCCTGATATTTATTTGATTCTCATTTCAGTTAATTAAGGCAGGTTCTGTTTATACAGCTACATACAGATGAAGAAATTGGTCATTAAGAAATAAAAATTCTGGGGCTAAAGAGATGGCTCAATGGTTAAGAGCAGTTACTACTCTTCCAGAGGTCCTACATTCAATTCCCAGCATGGTGGCTCACAACCATCTGTAATGGGATCTGATGCACTATTCTGGTGTGTATCCGAAGACAACTACAGTGTCTTCACTATAAATAAATATTTAAAAATAGAAAGCAAACACTGTGTGATCCAATCAGTGCAGAGCTAAATTCAGTTCTAGGATGCTCTGTCTTTAGAGCTTCCAGTAATAACCCTATTATTGCTATTTTGTATGTCCCCAAATAGGATACAAACAGTAAACTTTATTTAGAATTTTGAGGTTACCTTCTGAATGGTCTAAATCTACTTGAAAGACATCTTTTCAATAACAAACACTGAAGAAGAAATACAGTTTTGACTAATTAAAATATGAAGCACAATTACATAAACCTCAGATGTTCTATGGTTACCCTACTTCTACCTTACCTCCTAGTCAGGCCTGGTTACTGAGCCTATGAAATGTGGTGAATGTAAATGAGATGGAATTGTTTTAATCAGTAGAGGTATCTATACTGCAATATAAACTGACTTAATTATTTGGGATAAAGCCATGGGAATATTTCATTACAATTGTTTCACGGAGGATACTTGCCAAAATGATAATTACTTTTTAACATTTAAGAAAATGTGATCTGCTGCTAGATAGAGAAGTAGATTATTAAGAGAGCTCAACACCAGCTTACAGGAGGTCATGTAGTCTATTCAATAAAAACATATAGCAAAGTAGAATATATATATATATATATATATATATATATATATATATATAATGTTAATATCTGAATTTCAGTTGGAAAATTTTAAATGATGAATCTTCAGACTGATTGTATATTAGCTAAAAATAATGCTAATGAATAATGAATCGATGTCAGAAATGGAGACATCTACATAATGCATCCAGTAAGCTCTGAAATTTTACAGGTCTATCTTTTCAATGATGACCTTAATGAAGATGATATAGATTGAAGATTTCCATAGGTAGATAAGAAAACTGAAAAGAAAAAAGAATAAATCAAAAACTCAAGATCCCTTGAGCATTTCTGATCATGATTTGTAATCAGCACTAACAGCACTCACAGAAACTGCATAGCAGGAATAAAAGTCAAGAATTGCATTTGGTTCTTAATCCTCAGATGTAATAGAGACAGAAGATTTACAGAGAACAGAGGCACATGCAATCCAGAGGTGTCCTATAGCCACAGGCAGTATGAGCAATAGATCCGAAACAAGATCCTCGGGATGAACTTCATTCTTGGGCTATGATTACAGATTTCCATGCGCCATTTACCCTATGCTATGACCACATCAATAGCTGGCAAAAATCTAATATCCATCATTACTAGACTATAATAATCCATAGACTAACTTTAGACAAATATATTCACTTGTGTACTACTTAGGTTTATGTCTGGAGATGTGCTACTGATTATTCTTAGGGACTTTGGGAGGGCAATTGAAGGTAAAAATTGATAAGCATAATACCTTAAAAGAAATCGCATTTACCTGTTCTTCCTTTTGCACCATCCAATTATTCATGCACTCAAGGTTTGGAAGTGTTTTGAGGAATGTGATGACAGTTACATTGAACTTATAACTTAAGACCTTGTCTGAATCATAATGGAACGCAGTCTTGAGGCTGTGACTAGTTTTTCCAATAAGGATGGGACAAGTAATTCCACAGAACAGCAGATTAGGGAATGATGAGGAAGGAGAGAGTAAATCTATTTGTTTCCTCTTGAGTGACTTCTTGCCTTGCCTGTAGCATCACAAAAGTTTCCTACTGTTTTGCAGCATGGGGACCCCTCAGCCTGGGCCACAGTACTGGCTGTGGCCTGGCTGCATGCCAATGGCAAGGACTTAAAGTGTGAGTGGGAGCTTCTGGAAAGGAAGGCTGTGACCTGGCTTCATGATCATGCAGGTAGGAGGACAGCCCGCCCTCCCATTCCCTCTTTCCATCTGCTTTTTAAGGAGCCATGCCTATATGTGTTGCAGAGCACTTGAGAATCCCCATGGTTGCCCCAACCATGCTGTCTCAGAACATTGTCTGTTCTTCCAGCTAATTCTTCCTTTTCAGGATTAGGGCAATGTAAGTACTTGCTAGTTGAGACAACGTGAGCAAAGGGAAGGAGCACAGGCATGGATGCTTAGTTGAATAAGACGTGTAGGAAGTATCCTGGATATTTACTGTATCCTTGTTGCTGCATTCCTGCGGACAGAATTGACTAAAGCAGAACCAGAAGAAGAAAGGAAAAAGAGCCTGGCTTACTACGGGAAGCTAACTCAAGGCTGAAGAGGGATGCTAGGGATGATTGAGGAAGGCTGAGGAAAGAGCCTCCCTCTCCTCGCCCACAGTTCTGACTCTTGTTTCCTCTCCTCACAGGTTCCTCCCTCCCCATTCTTGTGCAAGCTGCCAATAGTCTCCTGAAATTATCTGTGAATCCTGCTGTCTTTGGCGTCTAAAGATGTCACCCACGAAAGGAGAGTCTTTCCTGGCTACTATGGAGTCCCTCACTTCTTCTTGGCTGAGATAGCTTTACCTTTTCTTTCTTGTCATAACAAGGACATATCCACAGCCTTCCTTATCATTACTGGTACATTTGCACCTGATTTTCTATCCCTATCATTTCTTCTGTGAGAAGTTAGCATAGTCTCCCAACATGTTTTCTTTATTGAGACTTTTATTTTATTCATATGCAGAATGACACATGAAGCTTTCCAGATCAATTACAATATAATTGCAATACTTAAATTAATAACCTGCATTATTGTCATCCATTCTCTATGAAGAGCCATGTAGTAAGGTCAACAAATGGTTTTAAACTCATAGATTTGGCCTACCAGTTAGCACAGCCATAATGGGTGCTTCTGAGTTGAGGCTGGACCTGTAGGACTATATGTCCAGAGGATCTCATGCTGTTATGGATTTTTGCTCTGCCTTTTGGCTTCACTTCCCTCTTAATCTAAAGATTATATGAAAACTCTAAGCAGGCTTCCAACTCCTCACTGGGCAGGTCATTGGCACTAAACAATAATAATGCCTGATTTCTCCAGGCATTGTTGCTGGAGCAGATTAGTGATTCGTTTACTACCCTAGGTAAGAACTTAGAGATGTGGATTGTCAGCAGTGACCACTTCCCTCAGAACCTTTATTTGGAAAAATAAAGTTTTTAATGAACCTATGTTAAGATGGTTTTTGCTATTGACACTCCTTTAAAAAATCTTAGCGAACATTTTGAAGTTCCGTAACACACAAACATATATTAATTAAGGGACATTTCATGGTCAGAGAACAAGAAGAATGACAACACTGGCTAACATGAATCTCACTGAAGCTGGACTGCTGATGATTGATTTGTTATGTCTATTTTTGCCTTAAGCTTCCTGATATGATTTAATAAGAATTGGTGATGAGTAGATATGCATTCTTAGCATTTAAAGTAGATAAGACTGACTTTTATATGAGTTCATGTTTGTGATTCGTTGAAGATTCTTATAAGATTACTCTTAAAGATAAATAAAGTAATGAATCCTTTGTAAGTGCAAACTGCTGCCTGACAGTAAGAGGAGCTGGCTGAGAAAACTACCTTGCTTACTCAGACTTTTTAAATCTATAGCAAGTTGCTTAGTTATGAATATACATGAGTTCTTGTGAATAATTTATTTTCTTTACTTGTACCATAAATATTATTTCTTATAAAGATATTGTGTAACATCCTGGGTTTTTTTCATAGTTATTCACAAGAAAGAAAATACAATGTAGTCAAATTGTAATTTTATACTGCTTAAAAGATTTTGCTGAGATATATAAGATGTAGGAAAAAATAAAATCATTGAAACTTTGTTTCTTCCACCTCCAAGTATGTATGTATATATGTATACATGTACGTGTATGAATGCATATGTGTAAAGTTTGTGGGAGAGTGCATTGTAACTTTGTTCAATCCATCAAATTTGTATCTATGTTTATTGTAAAGCTTGTGTGGGTTTGTGTTGGAGCTTGCTACATCCACCAACTGTGTATATATGTATGTGTGGATATGTGCAAAGTGCTTTGGAGCCTGCTTGTTCAAACCTTTGTTTTAGTCGCACACCAGGTATGTGTATGTATGTGTATACATATGTATGTATGTGTATGTGTGACATGCTTGGAGACTGCTTGCTAGAGCTTTGCTCCATCCATTCAATGTATGAATATGTATATGTCTGTCCATCTGTCTGTCTGTCTTTCAGTATGTATGTATTTGTATGTATGAAGTTGTTAGAGTCTGGCTTTTGCTTCATTTACTCGGTGTGTGTGTGTGTGTGTGTGTGTGTGTGTGTGTGTGTGTGTGTGTGAATTTTTCTCTCTTTCCTTTTATTTCTCACAACCTCAAGGAGTTAAAAGAGTTCAGAGTTTATTCCTGGCCAGAAGGAGTGCCAGCCCCAGTACATTAAGCTTCATTCCCTCGGTGAAATGTCTACTGAGTACTTTCTGTAATCACTGGCTGACATGGGAAACAGCTCATGTATGATATCTTGACCATGCCCTATAAGCTGATCTCAGCAACTAACTCATGGGTTGTCTGCCTCTGTTTACTCCCTGGCAGTTAAAGCAGCTAAACAGCAACTCACTTTTTTTCTTGAATGAAAACCAGGACCATAGCAGTAAGCTTTATGTTCATAAGAATTGGATGAAAGTGGAAAATCATCGTGAATATAACAGAGAGACAGAAGCACCGTCCGTACATTTGCCATTTTAAAACTACTATGGATATCTTGAATAGATTTAGCTCGTAATTTTGACTATACCTCCTATCTTTGTTCCATTTCCCAAGTACACTAGTTTTACTAATACAAGGAGATAAGTGTTTCTCCTTCATCTCTAAACACCTTGTAAGATGACTGAGAGTCCTTAGATGAAGCCTGAGTTATGAGGTTCCTAGCCAAGCTCAACTCAAGAGATAGAGAAGAACATCTAGGATTAAGGATGTTTGTGTCAATCAGTGTTCTTTCTTCTTTTCTTTTCTGACACTGTGACAAAATCTTGAGAAAATTAACTCAATGGAGAAAAGATTTTGATTGGGAGATGACCCAGTGTGTAAAATACATGTGTGCAAGCCTGAGGACCTGAGTTTGGGTCCTCCAAGTTTATAAAATAAGAATGATGTGGTAGAACTGCCTTTAATCCCAGTGCTTGCAGACAGAGACAAGATACCAAGAGCTCACTGGTCAGCCCAACTAGACTATGGTTTAGCTCCAAGCTCAATGATAAATACTAACTTCAAAGTAAGGTGGAGAGTGATCCAGGAAGACTCCTGAGTTTTTTTCCAGAGCAAATATCTATGACACTTTAGATTTCAAATGAGTGAGTTCATTAAGCCTGCAACAGGTGAAATAAAGGGCATTAACAGACAGCAGGTAGACAGGAAAATGTCATCAAATCTGGAACTTACAACACTCTTCAATAATGACTACGCAAGCCTTGTTGAAAGAGCCAACTAGAGTTCCTGATCTAGCCTCCTAGGCTGAGCACAGCACTCTATTGGGTTTGGCTGCTAAATAAAAAAACTAGAGATCAAAGACAGCAAACATCATCAACTTGGGTTTTTATCATATCTGGCTGGGGAAGTCTCACTCAAAGTTATGGAAAGTAATGCTCAAATCTGGATCAAGAGTTCCCCAGCAGAATATTTTTGAGAAATAACATCCAGTATCTCATTCCCTGGGCAGGTATCTTTATACAGTGGGATAAAGCAGCAACCTTGGTTGAAAACAGTTTATCTGGCTAGGACAGACTGTCAGCTAGTCTGCTCCCCGGAAGACACCACAGCCTGAAGGCATCCCACGAGTTCCCTTGAACACAGGATAACTAGTAAGGACCCTTCCGAAGGTCCACAACAAATAGGATGAAGAATTCCTCTCTGAGGCCAAAGAACAAAGTGGCTATCCTGACAAAAGCTATCTTTAGCATTTGTTATCCAGTCTCTGTGTTGTCTGTCATGTCACTGTGTGATCAATCATTTGAGCTATCACTTTTGAAGTTGATGTGCATACATACTTTGGAGAATTCAGTAACTGACAAAGTCTGAGAGAAAATCACCTGGGCTACTTTGTGAAAACCTTCATTTCATAGCTGATAAGAGGTTTTCCCTGGTCAGATTTAATCTTTAGAAGCTTTGTTGGTAACCTTATTTTTCATTCCCTGTAGATACATAAGCATGACTATGTTCCCATCTTAAAACTATTGCAAGTTTCTATTCTAAAGTCAACACATCCTTATCTTATATTGGATAGCCTAGTTCCTCAGTTTTTTTCAATAACCTAGTGTCTCTCAAATGCTTTTGTTCAGGAGCTGAGGGAGTTGGCAGCCCCATGGAGGAAACAACAGTGTCCACTGGCCTGACCTCCCGATACTCCTGGAGACTGGATCACCAACCAAAGAATACACATGGAGGGACCCATGGGGCTGGCCACATATGTGGCAGAGGAGGGTTTTGTTAACCATCAGGGGAAGGAGAGGTCCTTGGGCCTGAGGGTATTAGAAGCCCAAGTATAAGAGAATGCCAAGGAGGGAAGCCGAGAGTGGCTGAGTGGGTGAGTGGGTGGGTGGGGGAATATCACCATAAAGGCAGGGAAGGTGAAAAGGGATAGGGAGATTCCAAAGGGGAGAACTGGAAAGGGGGAAACATTTGAAATGTAAATAAAGTATCAAAAAAAAAAAAAAAAGAAAGAACGAGAGAAAAAAGAAAATTTAGAGTTAACATGGTATTATTTAGTCTGTCCTGGGAGGTTTTAGTCTTCCTTTTTGTTTAACAAGCATATGTTTTAAGGTATGGTTAGATCTTTCTATCTATAACTGCTTGTCCTATGGGGTCATGTGGTATACCAGTAACATGCTTTGTGTTGTAATATACATAGAATTACTCCATCTTATTGGATATATATGTGGGAATATTATCAATTTTAATTTATGCAGATATCTCCTATAATTACCATTGGTTCCATCAATTGTAATAACACAATCAGCCTTTTTGGAACTTAAAACATCTGCCTACTGAAACACTCAATATGTGTAAATGGTATAGTATTCAAATATATAATATAAATATATAATTATATATATTTATATAAACAATATATATAAATTTATATATACTATATATATTTGATTTCCAAATTCTGCAAAATGGAAAACATTCATTTGCCATATATAACTTCTTTTGGTACCACTAGGGTTATTTCCAGCAGGTAACAGGATTTGGTAGTATAGAAAATATTGAGAACATTTTAAAAATTATTTCTTTGGCTAGTTGTCAAGTAATAGAAAAATTTATTCTTTAAAACTTTCTCATTAATATGAGGCTTCTTGGATTTCTGCCCTTGTGGTTAGGAGGAAAGAGAGAATCCTCTCATCCAAGTTAAGTCATCTCTGCTTAATTGCTCATTACTTTTTCTTCTCATATTATTTGTTCATGTTTTTATTGATTACTATTTCATTTATTTCCATCCCAGATGTTACCTCCCATCCCTGTCTCCCTTGCAAAGTTCTTCCAACCATCTTCCCCCCTGTTTGCCACTGAGAAGGTGCCCCCATTATCCCCAAACTTTGGGGCATCAAGTCTCTACAGGATTAGGCACATCATCTTTGTGGAAGCCAGACAACAATCGACAAGTGGGATCTCATAAAATTAAAAAGCATCTGTAAGGCAGGAAACACTGTCAATAGGACAAAATGGCAACCTACAGATTGGGAAAAGATCTTTATCAATACTACATCGATACAGGGCTAATATCCAAAATATACAAACAACTCAAGAATTTAGATTCCAGAGAAACAAATGACCTGATTTAAAAATGAGTTAGAGAGATACACAAAGAATTCTCAAATGGGGAATCTCAAGTGACTGAGATGCACTCAAAGAAATGTTCAACATGCTTAGTCATCCGGGAAATGCAAATAAAAATGACACCAATCAGAATGACTAAGATAAAAAAAAAAAAATGCAGGCAACAACAGATGCTGGTGAAGATGCTGAGAAAAAGGAATACTCCTCCATTGTTGGTGAGTCTACAAGCTGGAAAATGACTTTGGAAATCAATCTGGCAGTTTTCTAGAAAACTGGAAATATTTCTACCTGAAGACCCAGCTATACCACTCCTGGGCATATACCCAAAGGATGTTCCAACAGATAACATGGACACATGTTCCACTATGTTTATAGCAGCCTTATTTATAATAGCCAGAAGCTGGAAACAACCCAAATGTCCCTCGACAGATGAATGGATACAGAAAATGTGGTACATTTACACAATATAGTACTACTCAGCTATTAAAAACAATGACTTCATGAAATTCTTAGGCAAATGGATGGAACTAGGAAATATCATCTTGAGTGAGGTAAGCCAGACAGAAAAGAACACACATGGTATGTGCTCACTGATAAGTGGATATTAGCCCCAAATAT
Organism: Rhynchomys soricoides; assembly: GCA_019843965.1. Taxonomy (NCBI): domain Eukaryota; kingdom Metazoa; phylum Chordata; class Mammalia; order Rodentia; family Muridae; genus Rhynchomys; species Rhynchomys soricoides. The sequence continues at coordinate 144,137 of JADRCH010007452.1, forward strand.
CGGAATACGCATGATACATCCCACACAACATGGAGCTTAAGAAAGAAGACCAAAGTGTAGGTGCTTCAATCCTACATAGAAGGGGGAACAAAATAATTACAGAGGGTAGAGGAAGGGAGGGACCTGGAGGGGAGAGAGGAGGGGGAGAAAAAAGGGGCGCAGAACATATATATATATATACATACATACATACACACACACATATATACTCATCTATTCATCTATTGCTGGTTGGCGTGCAAACTTGTATAGGCATACTACGGAAATCAGTGTGAAGGTTACTCACAAAGGACGGGATCTACCAACCTCAATATCCAATTATTCTACTTGATTTACTACTGGGGGTATATGAAAATGAAACTTTATTCCACCACCCTGTCAGCCATATTCATCACTGCCCTGTTGACAAGAACCAGAAACTGAAAGTACCATAAATGTCCATCAGTGGTTTAATGGATAAAGAAAATCTGTTACATTTAAGAAGTGGATAGAACTTTCAAAACTTATTTTGAGTTAGGTAACCCAGATTAAGAAAGACATAATATAGTATCTATTCACTCATACATGGTTATTAGCTCTTAAGTATTTAATAAGCAAACTACAATCCATATAACCATAGAAGTTAGGAAAAATAAGGGACAATGGTGGAGGAATGAATATTCCCAGGAAGAAGAAAAAGAATAGATAGTTATTCATGGAAGAAAGAAAGAAAGAAAGAAAGTAGGAAAACTAATCAAGGTGAAGAAGGGAGCAGGGGTGCTAGGAAAGGAATATAGGAAGGCATGGATAAAACTAAGAGCCATTTGAAGGGCTGTATGAAAACTCAATACAGTAGAAATTTCCTGTAATATATACATATATGATGGTGATCTAAATAAAATCAACAAAAATGGAGGAGACAGAGCCCCAGCTTTACATCTCTTATCACCAAATGAAGATTCCAGTGTCAGAAATTGGCTACACTTGTTTGAGTTGTTGGCTAAAGGGGTTCCAAGGGAACCTTTAAGCAACACAGATTATTTCCAAAGTTATCGGCACCTCTCCACAAAGTAAAGGTTTACTGAAGAGAACCTCTATACAACTTATTGATTGTTAACTTGAGCTGGAGCCTACACAGAGCCATCACCCCTACAGACTAGTGTTCATGGTTCTGAACACTGGTAGCCTACTCTACAGGCTACCAAAAGGGAAACATAAACACAAACCAACTGCCTTTGATATAAAATACTGTCCTGCATGTGATATAGCTTGTTGGAGTAGCCAACCAATATCTGATTTGACTTAAGATTCACTCCATGAGATGGAAATCATAAACAATGCTGTATGGGTGACCAAAAGCCTGAGACCAGTAAGGTAAAAACAAATACTCATCTTTTTGCCTCCTTTGCTAATATATATATCTATATCTATATATCTATATAGATATATATATTAGCAATATAATGACTTCTGATGATATTCTGTTATACTCATAGATTATTGCCTTTCTTAGCCATCATTAGAGGACCCTTCTCCTACAGCAGATTTGAACAAATCAGAAACTCACAGCCAGACAAAATGGCGTGTAAGAGACCTTAGAACACTCAGCTGTAAAAGTGATATATCCATCAAATCTCTCAACTCAGGGCTCACAGAACCTTTCAGAACAGGAGATAGAAAAAGTGTCAGAGCCAGAAATGGTGGACAATATCAATAAATCAAGACCTTTTAGAAAAAGGAGGAGTGGTATACCTAAAAACTCAGAGATGCAGCAGCAAGCACAAGGTCTGTACCAGATGGAGTCCTAGAGCTCAGACTGGTAAACACATACCCGACTCCCTAACCCAGAAAGTTTTTCCAATTGATAGCCTCTTGCAAATTAAAAACTAGTTTTCTCCAAAGAAGTTTCATTGGGAAATAAACTGTTTCTTAAAGCCAGGACCCATGCCCAGAAGTAGAAGGCCAAGACAAAATGAACCCAGGGGAGGTGATTCTTTCTTAATGTTAAGTCTCAAATAATCTCTCTCTCTCTCTCTCTCTCTCTCTCTCTCTCTCTCTCTCTCTCTCTCTCTC
>JADRCH010007452.1:146198-186887 GCA_019843965.1 Rhynchomys soricoides
CTCTCTCTCTCTCTCTCTCTCTCTCTCTCTCTCTCTCTCTCTCTCTCCTTCCCTCTCATCTCTAATCTTACAGGTCCTCAGTGCATATATTATGGCTTCTAGATTGGGACTTTTATGGGTTTTCTAGAATATGAATATGTGTGTCTCTTTGCTTGTATGCCTTTTTTATACTTTCTGCTTGGCTATTTTTCTTGTGTGGTTGCTTTTTCTTATTTTTATTTGTTTGTTTTTTATTTATCTTCCCATATCTTCTCAGTTTATTTTATTATTTTTTCTTAGAAATCTGTTTCTTTTCTAAAGAGAACCAAAATAGTAAGGATCCAGATTAGAGAGGTAGTTGGGAGAAACTTGTAGGCGGAGAGGAAAGTGCAATCAGAGTCCTCTGCATAAAAAGTCTACTTTCTTTCTATTTTGCATTATTTATTTAATCACTTTAAACCCAAGATCATCCTTCCTCTTCTCCCCATTTCCCTGCACACAGCCTCTCCTGCCATTTCCTCTTCTCTTTCTCCTCTGAGAAGAGGGAGGCCCTCCCTGACTATCATCCCTCTTTGGCACATTAAGTCACTACTGGTCTAGGCAGATGCTCTCCCACTGAGGTCAGATAAGTCATCCCAGTTAGGTAAAAGGGATCCACAGGGAGGGAACAGATTCAGGGACAATTCCTGCTTCAGTTGTTGTGGGACTTGCATGTAAACTAAGATGCACATCTGCTACATATATACAGAGGCCTAGGTCCAATCCGTAATCACTCACTTGGGTTGGAAGTTCAATCTCTAAGAGCCCCCAAGGGTCCAGGTTAATTGACTCAGTTAGACTTCCTGCGGTGTCAAGTACCAGCCTCAGCATGGAGACCGGTTCTGAGAGAAGGGGTATCTGGGAGCAGTGAAAAGACTGACTACATATTGAGGAATATATGTGTATATACATATACGTTTATTCATATAACAATAATCAGTGAAAATGCAGACCATGAATTTGAGGGAAAGAGAATGAAGGGACAATATTCTGGTCTAATATTGATGATTTTCTATATTCTTGTCATACGGTCCTCCCCATCAGGATCTTGTCATTGAAGAACAACTTGCTGGCTCAGGCAAGTAGCATACTGGGTTCTACTGCCAGTGGTCAGTATTGTTAAAGAAGTTGAACACTAGTTGAAAGGTATATTTGAAAGAATAGTGGATGAGCATGACGAACTGAGCTCGAACTCATGATCCCCAGGCCTTGGCCTCCTGAGTACTAGAATTATGAAAATGTAACTGGCTTGACAGAATGTTTAACAACTTTGACTCAATAAACTGAACATTGATGGAGTGTGATGTCCTTATGTAAAACATATGCAGTGTTAATATAAGAATATAAGGGTCTGACTTCCAAAACAGGCTCAGTGGATAATAAATAGATGTAACAAATTTTGCTATACATATTCTTTCTACAGTTTATTAGATGTGGTGAGCATATTTCAAAATGAGTGTCACTGCAATCACTAATTCCAGTACATAATCCTTCTCTGATGTTTAATAGATGTAGATAGTTCCAACATGAAGCTAATGTGAATGCATTTCAAAACTTCTTCCACAAGCCTGTAATCTATGGGGTGTTGGTAGCCCAGTCTTTTGCATTATATTTTAAAAGTCCTTGAATTTAGGTTATTATCAAATAATAATGAACTAATATGCATAGAACCTTTTCATAAGTCCTACAGCACATCACATATATTCAGAGATGATATTTCCCTATTTCCCAAAGTCAGGGGCATTATTTGTTCACTTTCTTCTTATTTTTCTGAATCACTATGATGTTTCAGTGGAAGATGAATATACATTTGCAATTCCTGTTTTACAAAGTAAAACTTGAGGGATATAAATATTCAGAAACCTCTCCAAACTATCATAGCAATGATGTGTGTAAGAGAGGAATCAAATATAGGCCGTTTAATTCTGTAGCCCTCGTTCTGTTCTGTAACAGGTTGAGAAATTGCTGACCCCATCACTAACGTGTTACGTCTAAGAAGAGTAAGGACAGCCAAGCAGGAATTTATAGGAAGTGAAAAATAGTAGAAATTATACAAAATGCAACATGAATCTTGAGGGCTGAGAAAGTTAGTTTGCGAGTAGATTACTTGCTTAGCATTTACAAAGTGCTTAGATCCACTTCCAGAAGCCCAAACTTTAAAAAATGTTTTGAAAAATCTGTCAGGAAAGATCTGATCTGAATTGTGATACTATGTTTATTGATATTTTTTTTCTCAAATAATTATGACCATGTATGTACAATTATCAGTGGAGATTTGTTTAACAGTGGAGGAAAGAATCAAAACACTAGCTATCCCCGAGGAAATGGAAGTGATTGGAAGCTGAGGGTTCAGAATTGGCTCAAGCACAGAATATGCACAACCCCCATAGAAAAATGTATGCGCAACTTAAATCCCCAAGATATGGATTACCCATCATGGCATAGTGTAAAAATGCTATCACCTCATTCTCCTTTTAAATCTACTTCCCGTTCCCGGAAAGATACTAAGTAAGCTTCTACTTTGCATATAGCTATGTGTAGTGTGTTATTGAATTCATTTGATGTGTCTGGTTTCTTAGTGGTTAGTGTGATAATAGACAGGATTTCATTTTCCACTAGTGTTTTAGTGGATTAAGGTTTACTTTTTAAAATATGAAAAACTTTGTAGAACTAGAGTATTTGTTGTGTTCTAAGGTCTTAGAATAAAATATACCAATATTAGCCGGGCAGTGGTGGCACATGCCTTTAATTCCAGCACTCGGGAGGCAGAGGCAGGCAGATTTCTGAGTTCGAGGACAGCCTGGTCTACAGAGTGAGTTCCAGGACAGCCAGGACGATACAGAGAAACCCTGTCTCGAAAAATCAAACAAAAACAAAAACAAAAACCAATATGCAGAGTCAAAAACTGTTTATCAAGGGAGTCAGCAGTTATTGACAGTGATAATAAATAAGTAAGATTTGAAAACAGTCATATTATTTTTCTGAACTTTACAATGGCTTAAAATGTCATATGTGTGTGTGTGTGTGTCTGTGTGTGTCTGTGTGTGTCTGTGGTATGTGTGTGCATATGTATAAAATTCATTGTAAAATGACATTTCAGTGAAACTAATTTCACATGCTCTGTTCAATATTAGGAAGGTTTGGGGTGTGTGTGTATATAATGAGAAGCTTATTTTATGTTGTATTATGTTAGGAAATCCGGATATGCAATGTAGCATAGCTAATTTTCAATAATACACTGAACAGCTTAGAAATTAATCATGTTAGATAATTGAGTGTTGTTTCATTTTTATCAGAATAACTTAATATTTCCTTTCCTGTGTTTCACCAGACATCACTATACTTTCCCTTTTTGTGAATGTAACTGAGATTACATATGGAGTTCACGGCATGTAATATGTCTCCAAATGTGCTTTGTTTTAGTGACTTCACACTGATGATACAGTCCAAGAACCAGAGTTGTGCCATCTTCTTCTCCTTTTGTAAAGTCCTAAGGTTCAAATGAAATTTCCAGATGGATGGCCAAGACAAGCAAACAAAGTGTTTTTCAGAGTCATTAGATAATTGTGTTGTGATGCTTAAATTAGTAAATTCACAGTGCATGTATAGTTCTCATACTATGCAACCTAATGTAACTGTAGCAGAATTCACATCATTCCTAGATTTTGTTTCTTTTGTCTAAAATTTGAAACAGTGTTCATGGTTCTAACACACACAGAGTTCAGTCTGGAAGGATTGTAAAAACCAGATGCTAGACTATTTATTGTGTTACAGAGACAATAAAAAAAGAAAGAAAGAAAGAAAGAAAGAAAGAAAGAAAGAAAGAAAGAAAGAAATGGGATGATGCTGTTGTGTGCATCATACTTCTTGCTTCTCCCTTGACTTTGATCGCAGCCATCATAGAATTTGACAGCCCTGATCCGTTCTGTACAACAATGGTGGTAAGTCCTGCATGATCCTTTAATCCACCTTTTTAATTTAATTTTATTTTTTACATTTCACAGGCTTTCTTTTAAAACCATGGCTGTGGCAAATGGCTCTGTGGTAACTGAATTCATTCTCTTGGGGTTAACAGACCAGCCTGACCTCCAAGTGCCCCTGTTCCTGGTCTTTCTAGTAATGTACCTGACAACAGCATTGGGGAATTTGGCTTTAATTATTCTCATGGTGTTAAATCCTCACCTTCATATCCCTGTGTATTTTTTCCTTTTCACCTTATCCTTTGTAGACTTTTGTTCCTCTTCTGTAATTACACCAAAAATGCTGATGAACTTTGTTCTAAAGAAAAATTTTATTTCCTATGTGGGATGTATGACCCAGTTCTATTTATTTGGTTTCTGTGCCATTTCTGAGTATTATGTCCTAACATCAATGGCTTATGATCGATATGTGGCTATCTGCAATCCACTCTTGTATAATATTGTCATGTCTCCCAAAGTGTGTTCCTATCTTATGCTTGGTTCATATTTGATGGGGTTTTCTGCTGCCATGATCCACACTGGATTTGTCCTGAGACTGAAGTTCTGTGATGAAAACACAATCAACCATTATTTCTGTGATCTCCTCCCTTTGCTGCAGCTCTCCTGCACCAGCACCTATGCCAATGAGATAGAGTTGTTAATTGTAGCAGGAAAGGACATCATCGTGCCCACTGTGATCATCTTTATCTCATATGGTTTCATCCTTTCCAACATATTCCAAATGAAGTCCACCGAGAGCAGGTCAAAAGCCTTTAGCACCTGCAGTTCCCACATAATTGCTGTCTCTCTGTTCTTTGGGTCTGGTACATTTGTGTATCTCAAACCCAGTTCAGCTGGAACAATGAATAATGGAAAGATATCTTCAATTATTTATACCATTTTAATTCCTATGATGAATCCATTAATTTACAGCTTGAGGAACAAAGATGTTAAAGTTGCCTTGAGAAAAACTTTGAGAAAGAAAGTCTTGTAATCAGAAACTGTAATTTAATTTAATAGGAAATTGTTTTTCTTTGTCATTTTAGTGAAAATATATTCCTGGTCCTACAAATCTGGCAAAAAATAAATTAAAAAAAAAAAAATCGCAGGTTGCGACCCTCATAGGCACTAATAGTAAACCTCCTCATACTATTTTGCTGAATAGACAAAATATCACACTGCCATATAAATTCTGAACTCTGTACCCACAGATTAGTTCTGTTCTCTGGCCTCACTAGAGATGTTTCCTTGTGTAGCAGGAAGTGGTTAACACAGAAACTCATGGCTCTTTAACATGTAGAGAATCTGTGTCTGTGCAAATCTCATAAGGAACATTTGCATCACAAATCCTCCCTTAAAGCTCAGGGATCATCACGAAAGAGGCATGAAAACAGTTTTAACACAGAGACTCCAGGAAAGAATGGGGAGCATAATTTTTCTGGGCATGAAAGACAGCTGCAGAAAGAGGTAAGAGCCAGAGGGAATGGGGAGCAGTGGGAAAAGGTCTCCCACACACAGTAGGACTGAAGCACATATGAATTAAGAGAGACGATGGTGGCAGCATGCAACGGACTGCACTAAAAGTATCTAAGCTCTGAAAGGGGAAGTAGATGATAAAATCTCCCATACTGAACCAAGAAACCATCTCCAGTTGACAACTGCTGGCGAAAGAAAAAAAAAAATCAGTTTTTCCATGGACTCTTACTAGATATATAAACTTCACTTAAGGGTAGATGCATGTTGCACAGTAGATGAGCAGAGGGAATTTTTTAGATTTTTTTGCCTCATACTACTCTTTGAGGGGCTTTTAAACCTTAAAATTGTGTGATTTTTGTGGGTTTTGTGTGTGTGTGCTCATTTTTCCTGTATGTTTTCTTTTTGTTGTTTTTAACTCTGTTTGTGTTTGTGCGTTTCTAACTGTATAGAAAAAAGTTTTGGTGTCTGATAGGTAGGAAAGATCTGGGAACAGATGGGAGAGAGGAACTGCAATCAGAATGCATTGTATGAATTTCAATTTATAAAAAGACAGAGATTTGAGAGAGAGACTTCTACAGAAGAGAAGATAATAGGATGAGATGGACATCAGCCAGGAATCTGAAAAGATAATAAGTAAGAACACCACATTACATGGAAATTCCTCTGTGGGAATAATGGATAACTTCTTTATAATATAAGGTTATGTATCTCATAAAGATGGTTTTCATCAACAGCAAGTAGAAAACATTGATAATGGGGTTACATAACACTACCATGGCACTGAAAATCCCTACTGGCTTGAGATACACTAGCTGCCATACTGTCATACTCCCATGTTCTATGTCTTCACTGTAATTCTAGGGTAAGGAGCCCACGATACTGGGAGCTAAGTACCATTACTGCACATGCAAATGCATAAAGTACATGGTTGTTGATATTGGCAATGAGTGACTAAGCTATTGGTCTGAGTTTTCTATATACTATACCATGCATGCTTTTACTCCTTCTGTTTTTCCTGGGGAAGGAGGTCTTCCTTGGGGAAAGAGGGGACTTCCCCTGAGAAAGGAGTGAGTCAGGGGATGGTCAGGGTAATTTTGCAGCTCTGACTAATCAATCAAACCAGTTCTGTGACTCTAACTTACTAGCCACCAAGTGCTTCTTTATTTATACAAGTTTTACAGAACAAAGACAGATTAATGATTATTCAAGTGGTATAGATTATATGTTTGATTTTTCATTACATGTTCATGTTATATTAATCAGTCCCAATTAGAATTTACAAACAAAACAGATTTTATTCTTATTATAATCCATGTACAACTCTAATTTTAAAAAATCTAAATCATGTCTCCTCCAAAGCGAATAAATTAATTACATGACAATGTACTTTTATGCTGAGTGTGTTTGCTACTTAAATGCACTTCAGACAAGAGAAAATATCTGAACTGGTCTTTTATGAATAGTAAATACTGAGACCTAACTTATTTTACTATATGTTTCATCATCCATGATTTAAAGTAGAAAAATATTTATTTTAGCCAAACCTAAAACTTTATATAGTCAAACTGAGTTTTAGTCCTTCAGGGTGTACCAACTAACACCCTTATCTTTAAACTACATATTCAGAGAGCTCTAAGCCTATAATGAAAGTAGTTCTTGAATCAGTGACCTATTCTCCTGGCCAGTCAGAGTTTGTCAGCTATTTCTGTTTGCCCTGTGCCAATTACACTCTCTGAGTTTGCTCAGGAGCAGATATTTCAAGACAATTCCAGGAGTAATGGCCTCATCTAGCTCTGTGCTTATCTGAGCTTAATGAACTTCAGGGAATAAGGAAGACCTTCAAATAGTGGCCAAATAAAGATAATTGTAGGATTTTCCTACAAAGACTCAGGCATAATTTTCTCAGGAAAAGACATAAAATGAATCATAATGCAGAATGTTCCAAGAAAAATGCAACACACAGAGAACAAATTCAAAGAGTTAGAGATAAAAGGAGAGTGATTGCATCGATCTTCCCTATTTTGCTGGGACTGTGTTAAGCATCCCTGCTGGCTTCATGAACTTTTCCAGTGGATATGACTGTGTCACTGTTTATAAAAAAATGAAGCTGTCAGTCAACGAGCAATGGCACTCCAACACTGGCTTCATTTTCTTTGTGTTCCTGAGTCACCTGGTTCCATCAAGAGCTGTGGTAAGGGAATAGATGAAATGCATAGCTTTGCAAGTTCATTGTGAAGAAATTACTGATGCATTTCTTGGAAAATGTCTATGATTATGAAACACAATGCACTGCTCTGTTTTGTTCAAATAGATTCATGGCTAGACGCACTGCCAAAGAATGAACATCATGTTTCTCCCTAAAAACCTTGATTGTTAAACTTTCTTCATATTTTATAAGAAATATAACAGTTTAAACATAACACAAATGAAGATGTAAATAAAATTCATACGTGCTTAAATCTGTAAAAGTCTATAAAATTTTGTGTCTACTGTTATTTTGTGTAACTATTCTTCAGATCACCAGCATTCTGGATGTGCTTCTTCATACACTGAGTTCCAAGGAAACAGTTGCATCTCCTCTGCAGCCAACTTCAACTACTAGGTTTGAATCCACCCGATCAGAGAAAGAGCTCTGACCTTCTGAATTTGCTGCCCAATGGATATCTGTTACAGAGGGGAGGAGAAACAATACAGCATATTATTCCTACACAGACTCATTCTCTTTTACAGTCAGTTAGACATATAAAAAATATGCATTATTCACAAAATCTAATGCACATTGTGCTTTAATATACATTTGTGTATGTGTTTGGGAGTGCATACCCATTTTGATTTATTATAACTTAAAACAGCCCAAAAGGTACTTTTAAATTTATTATAAATTAGAGACACAATAACATTCAACTGAGGTGGAAAATATTTGTTTGCAGGCATGTGCCATGTCTTCAGGTATAACATATAGTCTCAATCCAGTGATATAATGCTCAATAATATTCCTATTAGCTGGATTTAGCAGAGCAGATCCTCTTAGTGAGCAAGTTTGTTACTGAGGTGTATGATAAGTTATTTCTCAGACAAAGAAAGGAACCAATTCAAGCCATTTTAAAACACATATATATAAACTCAAGTTTGTTGGGAAGGTGATATTAGGCAGTCAAGTTCACTGGCCCCAAGGAAGGAGACCATGGAAGTAACCATGGAGAGGGAGAGAGAGTACAGAGAGAAGAGAATTAGAGAATGCACCCAGAGGGAAGGAAAAGGGAAGAGAAAGAGGAAAAAGAAGGAGAAGCAGGGGAAAGACAGGGAGAGACCAAAATATCTGGATTACATAGCAAAAAGCCTCTGTGGGTGGGGAAGCCCAGCCCCTGGGCTGGAAGGTTCAGGGGTGAGGGTGGCGAATGCCAGGTAACAAGTGAGGGATATTGGGAGAACCTGGAGACCAGGTCTTCTTTGTGTGGTAAATATGCACTTCAAGTGTTTGTTCCAGGTTCTGAAACCCAATAGTGTACTGCATTTTATTTCATTTTTAGATAATACATCTTCAGCATTCAACCTTAAAAAACAAATCCTCTACCTTTGACTATCTTTAATAGTTTTTCTGAGTCCCTGAGGAGACCATGCAGAGGGGACAAATTAGAGCAATTGCTCTAAATTTTAAACAAACCACTTTCATCCTTCTATCAGAGCAGAAGCAGAGACTCATTATTGCATTAAGACTTTTCAGTCCATCCCTCCCTCTTACAATTCTAACATTGAGCCTGGGCCTTAGGAGGAGCCACATCTTCCTGGAAGTTGCTTTCACTTTGTTTTAAAGCTGTGGAGACTTCAGGAGGTAGGTGGATGCTCTGGTCAGCTCCTTTTGAGAAGAATCCTACCTGACCCCTCAAAAGCCTTTTATTCCAGTTAACAGCACAAAGTATTAGTGTCTTTTACTGGAAATCCATAGGTCCTGGGGCAGGGTGGGGAGAAACTCACCCTGGTGTGTTCTCCCAGAAGATTTTTCTACATTGATAGTATATCAATTATCTCAATTTCAGGTCTTATTCTCCATCCCTGCCTGCCTCTCTCTGTGCCTCACTTCATCCATCCCTCTTTCCCTCTTTTTGTTCCTTTCCTCCATTTCTCCCTTGTCCTTCCTCTTCTCACCCCTTCAAACCCACCCAAATTTCTCTCTGACCCCCCTCTTCTCACTTCAGTCTCTCCTTCAGCTGTGCTACCTCTGGGTGAGTCTCATGTTCTAAACTTCTTGATGGTGTCAGTAGAAATTCTTCGCTCATATTCCAGGCTCCTCTTCTGGCCCTCAGGGAAAGCCTTTATCCTCTGTACCCTGTCCTCCTCCTTGCTTAGCTACCTCTGTGTTGCTGACCATTGCTCAAATAACAGATGTAGAACACAGCCTATTTTCTGAAAGTTTTTTGTGACCAATGAAAGTGGTATAGAGAACAAGACTGATATCAGAGGTAAGATCTCTAGTGAGACATAGGAGGTATTCCTATAGGCACTGGGAGGGTAGGAGGCATCTCCAGTGTGGTCCTGTGATCCCCTGACAGGGGTGCAGGGCTGCTTCTTGCTTGTTGGAGGCTAGTGCTAGTGCCTGCAGGCCTGCAGTAGAGGGCATGCCAGACCACTCACCTTGTAGCAACCAAGTACTGTGGTGCTGTGTGTGAGACCCCCACATTAGCTTTGAAGATGACAGGCATGGGGGACTTCAAGAGGCTGGCTTTGTTTTCTTCTTTCTTGTAAAAGCTTAAACTCACAGGCAGGTTGTTTGTGATTCTACCCTAAAATCGCCAGCATTGCAGTCTCTGGAGTCTCCAGCAGGTACAGAGATGACAAGAGTAACTGACTGTGGGAACTCCATTAATGTACTTATGAACAAATGCTTTGGGATCACCTATACCTGGTTGCTTGCTGTAGGAGATGCTTGCGTGCTTCTGGATTATTTTTTTTTTTTTTAAATTTTATTTGTTTTGATACTTTATTGACATTTCAAATGATTTCCCCTTTCCAGGTCTCCCCTTTGGAAACCTCCTATCCCATCCCCCTCCCCCTGCCTCTGTGGTATTCCCTTACCCACCACCCACTCTAGTCTTCCCTCCCTGGCATTCCCCTATACTGGGGCATCTAACGCCCTCAGGCCCAAGGGCTTCTCCTCCCACTGATGGCCAACAAGGCTCTCCTCTGCCACATATGTGGCCAGCATCATGGGTCCTTTGATGTGTATTCTTAGGTTGGTGGTCCAGTCTTTGGAAGCACGGGGTGGGGGTGGGGTCAGGCCAGTTGACACTGTTGCTCCTTCCATGGGGCTGCAAACTCCCTCAGCTCCTTCAATCCCTTCTCCAACTCCTCCTTCTGGGACCCCATGCTCAGTTCAAGGGTTGCTGTGAATTGAATCTTGGGTATTCCGAACTTTTGGGCTAATATCCACTTATTAGTGAGTACATACTGTGTTCATTCTTTTGTGACTGAGTTACCTCACTCTGGATGGTATTTTCAAGTTCCATCTATTTGTCTGCGAATTTCATGAAGTCATTGTTTTTAATAACTGAATAGTATTCCATTGTGTAAATGTACCACATTTTCTATACCCATTTCTCTGTTGAGGGACATCTGGGTTGTTTCTAGATTCTGGCTTTTAAAATTATGGCTGCTATGAACATAGTGGAACATGTGTCCTTATTACATGTTGGAGTAGTGTTTTTGAATTTTGACAGACATTATAGATCCCTCTCCACTCATCATGATGAAACAGCTCAGTGCCAAACCTATTGGAGATTGAATTCCAGGCTCAGACACAGTAGGTCAGGAGGCAGGGATTGTGGTCTTTGGATCAAAAGTGGCTCCAGGGAAATTCTTGTGTTCGTGTTTTATTAAAAAGAAAGAAAGAACCAGGATATGTTTGGTAGGAGCATAGAATAATGAGGTAGAAAGGGTTGCATCTGGGGGCCCATGCTGAGACATCCCTTCCCCCTGATGTACCAGGCATAAGAAGGAAATAGTATAGAATAGAGTTTAGGGCGTGGGGAGGGGAGTTGAGGAGGGAATAGAGAGTAGACAGAAAGAAAGGGGGGAGAGGGGATAAGAGGGGAGTGGAGGAGAGGAAAGGGGAGCAGAGGGGAGGAGAGGGGAAGGGAAGGGAGGGGAAAGGTGAGGATAGCCAGGAACACTTGGAGAGAGACCTGAAAGTGGAATGGGAAGAGAAGGGACAGAGAGGATAAGAGAGTAAAAGGGTAAAAGAGGGAGGAGGGGGCAAACAGCCCATTTTATAGTGAGTCAGGCACACCTGGCTGTTGCCAGGTAACTGTGGGGTGGAGCCTAGAAGGACTGTTAACACCCATGTTTCTTATTTTAGTGCTGACATATTACAAGTCACAGGGAAATGGTACATCAAGGCTCCCAGAAAGCTAACCTTGGATGTTGTGGACTCCAAAGATCCTCAAATTTCCCTCCAGGATACAGGCAGGCATTAGTTGGTAGACCATGGAGCAGGGTCATGGAGGATAAGGACAGACCCCACTTCAGTGTTCCCAGTTAAGGCTGAGCCTTGTGAGATCTGTCTGTAGCCATTAGGAACAAGGAAATTTGGACAAGTGACACAGGAACAGAAGGTGGCACCATTCTGAGTCTCTCTGGTCAAGGCTAACAGGGATAGATCTGGATGATCTTTGTTCTCCACTGCATGGCACAGAGCTTGGTAAAAAATGAAGAGTTGAAAAAATATCACTGGGCACCAGGGGAAGGAGGAGAGGGATGAACATGATGCTAGACCAACAGAGCCAAGACAATATTCACTGGGCACACTGAATGTGTAGCCTTCCTATGGGTCTGTAGAACCTGCTCCAGTCTCACTGGCCAGGCTGGTTTCCAGGCCCTATCCTGGAAAACTCCATGAAGGCACCTGTGACTAGACCATATGTAGATAGGAATGGAGATTCTTTGGTATAACAAAAAGCCATCAAAATCTTGTCTGGAATTGTGGGTGGCAAATTTAAACTGCCTAGAAGCCCCCACCCTCATGCCTGTCTGTTATAGACAGACCTGCAATGTCTGCTGATTGATCCAAGATACACCAAACCAATGGAATGGCCTCTTTCCCTAAGTAACAAATTACTGATTACTGATATGAAAAATGACAACTAATAGCTTTTCCTACCTTCCCAGAATGAGGGTTTAGGAAAGGATGTGTATGTCTGATAACAAAGGAAGAAGGAGAGGTGATTTTAAGATTGTAATTGCAACATTCAAGTACAAAAGATTGTTAAATAAAAAACAACAACAACAGAAATGTAGGTAGCCTTAGCCTTCAGCCTGGTCTGTGTTGCATATAACACTCAAGATTTTGTACAGGCTGGCAAGTCATTTGTACTGTTCTGTCACCTGTCTGAGAATGTTTAAAATGACCAATAGATCAGCCTATAGGACCTACACACACGCCTCCAAGGCTGAAGGGACTCTAGCCTACACAGAGCATGTAGGTCCAGCAGGCCTTGCTCTTATCCCCAGTTCTTTTACCTTCTAAACACTGTTAGACTACTTCATCAAGCTAGCCCTCAAGCTCTAGTCCCTTAGTCGGCCAATTTCTCCCCCTGAGGCTGACTACCAAGGTCTGTCTGTCTAATATTCAAGTTCAGCAATCAAAAGCCCTCTTGACTCACCTAATCACTATAACCAATTAAACACTTCATCTTGACAGGGAAGCAACCCATTTATCTTTATAAATGATCATTTTTCTATGTGCCATGTCTATCTCTTCTCTACCCAAAGACAGTCTTTGACCCACTCTGTGACAAATACCCCTTACACATACCCCTTCTCCCTTTTCACCCCTTCTCTTTCTTCTCTTCCCCTTCTCCTTCTTCCTTTATCTCCTGTCTTTATTGTTTATGCTTTTCATTTATCTCACCAGGACAAATAAGTCGACATTAGGATGAGGACTTGTTAAAGGGATGTCTAGAGCAACTTCAAGGTCCCCTAAAAAACCTTCAGAAACTTAGGTTGGAATTTCTTGGGGATGAAAAGTTAATCTTTCAAGAGAGTTTTCCAACTTGTATCTGAAAGAGAGGGCTGGACTTCTAAGTTACCTGGACTCCTCACTGGGCACCTGGACAAGCATGGTATGTTTCCAGGTGTGCCCTTTCAGCTCCATATGATGCATGTGCAATGAAAACCACATTTGCTGTGTTAGGCACTAAGGTCACAGAGTTATGTGGAGAGGCAAGTGGTCAGGTTTAGGAAGACCCACAAAAGCTCCCAGGGTTATCACAGCCCGTCATTAGGATTAGAACAATTTCTATACTCTCAATAAAATAATCATGTAAATCATAACCTGGAAAAATCACTCTATCTCTTTGTCATCATAGCATATAAAAGATTTGTATAAAATGATAATCTATTCAGGAAATAAAATTAAGAAAGTCTGTTTGAAAAGAAAGAAAAATACTGTACATATAATCACTTTGTGCCTGAGACTGTCTTTCCATATATATTTTTTAATTTATCCTTTGAAATATGCATAGATGTGTGCAATATCTTTTGATTATATTACCTTTGAACTCCTCCTGACCCAAAACAGGTCCCTCCCTCAACCGCATATGCTTCTATTTTTCCTTAACCTATTGGATCCAATAGTGCTTGTATGTGAATAAGTGCATGGTCATGAATTGGAGTATGTACAACCTACCAAAGACAAAAGTCCCTGAAGAAACTTTTTCTCACATTCCACATACCTATCAAAACTCCTCAGGTAGGGATTGAACTGTATGTCTCCTCCATGATCTGTGCTAAATATTGACTGGCTTGACTGGACATATCTTTGGGCATGTCCTGTGCAGGTATGAAACCCTGCTCTGAGTTCATAAGTACAATGATTCAGTCATTGACAGTAGATACTGAATTGCAAGAGTCTTCCCTTGCCTCTGAATCTCAGCAAATTTCTGACATGTCATGTGTTCTCTGCGTATTTGTTGAACTGTGATAGGTGTTGGGGTGGGGGGCAGACAGGATTATATAGATGATCATTTAGGACTAAGCAACCTATATTCTCATGTTTCATTTCTGCATTGAACCGACCAGTATTGATTACATGACAATATCTTGAAAATAAATATCAAGAAAAAAATAGTGGGTGATTTAATAGTTCTAAAGAAAAGGGACTTAAGAAGATATTGCTACACTAAGAATTCAAACCTTCTCTTGAAGGAGAAAAAGTCATAAACTGCTAGTATTGATGGTGTAACTCCTAACCTGGACCTCTTAATGGGGCAGTCAACATGGAGCATAACTGTGGCCTGATCAGTGGCAACAGGGAGACAGATAAGCCTGGCTTGTATTCTTAGTGATGACAACTGTGTATCTAGAACAGCTGCTTACTTATGGGTGTCATTCTAGAAAAGTTTGATTGTAGGGAGCCGCCTGAGTCGCACCCACATCCTCCATTACAAGATGGCGCCTACATTCGGCCGAGGACAAGTTGTAAACAGGCTAGTGCGCATGCACCTGGTAATTTTCCACCTCAGAGTCTCAGCCTCTCTCGTGGCGTCATCTGGCCTGGTGTGCGGGAGCCAATGGGGAAGCTCCATGTCCCAGGCAAGCGCTGTGACCCATATAAAGGGCGGGTGTTCTATTGTTCAGGGTCTCCACTCGTGGCAAGCTTATGCTCTCCCTCTCAAGAGGCATTAAAGCTTTACTGCAGAAGGATCCTATGTGTGCCGCGTCGTTCTTGCTGGCGAGACCGTAGCGCGGGACATCTGGTGCCGAAACCCGGGAAACTTTGTCATCATCAAGCACCTTTGGAGACCCCCTGGAAACAGGGAGGATTCAGAACTGCAGGGAGGTAGGTTCGGATAGGCATGTTGACCCTGGATCTTGATTTGGGATTTGAAGTTTTGCTAATTGTGTTAAGTGCCCTCATTTTGGTTTTACTGTCTTTGTATTGCGGCGAACAAGGTAGGGCCTGTGTAGATGCTGTAAGGGAGGGGCAAATCACCCCTGATAGGGTCCAGGACACCATGTCAGGAACTGGATGGAGTGAGAGGATGGGTACCCAAAAAGAAAGAGATCTCAGCAAAGGAAACGGACCTCCTGGTAAGTCTAAAGATGAGGGAGAGATTAAAGACAAAGTAGAGTACAGCCAAATTAAAGACCTGGCTGAAGCGTTCCGAAAGTATGGGGTAAATGCTAATTTTACTATAGTAATGTTAGAGAGATTTGCAGGGGCATCCATGACTCCCTCCGATTGGCAGATGCTGGCCAAGGCTGCGCTCCCTACAATGGGCCAATATATGGAGTGGAAGGCTTTATGGCATGAAGCTGCACAAGCTCAAGCCAGAGCCAATGCTACGGCACCGACCCCTAGACAGAGAGATTGGACCTTTGATATGTTAACTGGCCAAGGTCCTTTTGCGGCGGATCAGACTGTATTCAGGCAGAAAAGAGACTTTGGTATCTCTGCCATTATCATAGGTGTGGTGGCAGCTGCTGCGGTTACAGGGGCTGTCACCGCGTCGGCCCTTGTGCTCTCTGGAACGATGCAGACCGCCAATACCATTAATGAGTTGTCTGCAGCTGCCACCTTAGCTCTAGACAGACAGGTATCCGCCAATACTCAAGTCCAGAGGGACCTAATGCTGGTTAACCAGCACATTGATCTTATTCAAGAACAACTGGATGTCCTTTGACAGCTAGCCCAATTGGGCTGTGAACAAAAGTTGCCAGGACTCTGTGTTACTTCCATACAATATGATAGATTTACAAAAGCAACTAACCTGTCTAAAAATCTTTCACAGTATATGTTACAGAATTGGACCCTTAAATTTGATGACACCCTGCGGGAACTGCCGACAGCAATTATTCAGATCAACTCCACCCGTCTTGACCTGTCCTTGACCCGAGGGCCTCTCTTCATGGATTCCCTTGGCAATTTCTTATTTCAAGGAAGGGGTGGGGGTGGGATTGTTTGGAGAAGTGCTTTGCTGTGGGTTGGTGTTCCTCCTATGGCTCATCTGCAAACTCAGGGCCCAGACTAAAAGAGACAAGGTGGTTTGTTGCCTTTGAACAAAGAGCCCCGGCCGGTGTTTGGCTGTCCATGCTTAAACAATAGCGGAAGGTCGCCAGCCAGACAGTTCTTGCACACCCGCGAGTCTAGTCTCATTGCACTGGGTAGAATGTTTGGTCTGAGCAGCTCTTGAGGGATGTGGAGCAAAGCATCGCACAAGGCGGCCATCGTTGTGGGCCACCTTGGGAGATATGTCATCTGCATGAGGGTTGAGTGCCCTAGTTTCCCTCCCTCTAAAAAACGGCACTGGGCGGGTCAGGAAAACTTCGGGCGCGCATGAGCTTAGGGGTCTTCTCCTGTACAAGGCCCAACCTTTTGGTCAGGGGATTTGACCTTTGTCTCCGCCCTCTTAAGAGTGTCCTACTTTGCTTACAGAAATAAAAAGGGGGAGATGTAGGGAGCCGCCTGAGTCGCACCCACATCCTCCATTACAAGATGGCGCCTACATTCGGCCGAGGACAAGTTGTAAACAGGCTAGTGCGCATGCACCTGGTAATTTTCCACCTCAGAGTCTCAGCCTCTCTCGTGGCATCATCTGGCCTGGTGTGCGGGAGCCAATGGGGAAGCTCCATGTCCCAGGCAAGCGCTGTGACCCATATAAAGGGCGGGTGTTCTATTGTTCAGGGTCTCCACTCGTGGCAAGCTTATGCTCTCCCTCTCAAGATGCATTAAAGCTTTACTGCAGAAGGATCCTATGTGTGCCGAGTCGTTCTTGCTGGCGAGACCGTAGCGCGGGACATTTGATGATTTCCTAAACCTTCTTCCTCAACACTACTGAAGAACAATTCATAACCTTGTCCATCAATGACTTTGTGGCTGCAACCTTAAGATATGAAAATGAGGAGAAAGTCCCATTAGAGGCAATCTTTGTGTTTCCTATGGATGAACACTCTGCTGTCTACAGCTTTGAAGCCTTGGTGGATGGGAAGAAAATTGTGGCAGAGTTGCAGGAGAACATGAAGGTCTGAGGGATGAGTACATTATCTTTTCTCTTCTTTCTTTGAAATTGCATTTTTATTTATCTTTATAGACAATTCATAAGTGCTGATGCTGCCTGCTCCTTGATATATCCACTTTTAATTAGTATGTGCCCAAAATCAGTGAGGCAGAGGAAATAAAGAAGATGTCAGATGAATTGTAAAGTTCACAGGATACATGACATTCCCTTTGAACAGTTTGTATTTTCCTGACTACTTTTGATTTCATTTGAACGCACCCTGTCCTTGCTCTAGGCTCATAGCAAGTATGAGGATGCCCTCTCCCAGGGCCACCAAGCATACTTATTGTAAGAAGATGACTATTCCGGAGATGTCTTTTTTTGCAATGTGGGGAAGTTTTAGACTGGCACTAAGATTGCAGTTACCCTGAGGTATATGCAGGAACTAAACTTTGGAAACAGATGGAACCCTGTGCTACCTGCTCCCAGCAATCCTGAATCTAGTTCTCTGGTAGGTCATTTCTGCCTTTGACAAACTTGTGATGTTATGACTGGAAATATACACAAAATTTTGGTTGTGCTGGAAATTGTTGCTATGAAAGGGAACATTAATGTACCCTTTTTGTAGAACAGTCAGTGAACAGTTGATTGAACATACAGAAACCCACCATCCCCTTTTAGGACATGCCTTACACACTCAGCATGATTGTTCCCTAATTCCCAGCATGGTATTGAGAGGGTCCAATCTAACTGCTCATTGAGCCCTATTCAGTACCTTACAGATTACACGACTTCTGCTCAGATAAATAGTAAGAGAACACTATTGTCAGTCTCCTTCATTGTTGACCTGGTCTGCACTCAACCTTTTTTTTTTAGCCATGCTTGGATGGACACACAATTTACCTTTCCAATTCAGGGTAAAATGTAGCCTCTTTCTCATTCAGTCTTTCCTGTGCTTCTGACTATGCTCCTGATAGAAGAAGACCACAACCCTCAAATCTGACTTTATCTCAGAAAGCAATCAGTGGGAATTCTAACACGGATCCCCTATTCAGGTTTTCATGACTGAAGGGTACAAGTTTGACCGGGATTTGGAACTCCTGATTTAGTTCAGAGAAGTGCACAATCCCACTGTAGCTGTGGAGCTGGGGATGCTGGACATGAAGCTTGGAAAAATCTGGAAGAAGCTGAGGAGTAAGGTGACCCTGTAGGAGGACCAGCAGTGTCAATTAGTCTAGACCACAGAGGTGTCTCAGACATTGTGCCACCAACCAGGCAGCATATGCCAGCTGATATGTGGCCCTGAACACATATAAAGAAGAGGACTGCCAGGTTTAGGCTCAAGTCAGTGAAGATGCACCTAATCCTCAAGAGACTGGAGGTCCCAAGGAGTGAGGAAGACTGGTGGAGTCGGTGGTAGGGGGAAGACATCTTCCTGGAGATGGAGGAAAGAAGTTTGGGATTTGGAACAGTCAGAAGGTGGACCAGGAAGGAGATAAAATCTGGACTGTATAAAAGGATTAAATAAAAAAATAAAAAAAAATTAAAAATATAAATAGGCTTAAAAAGAACTGGGAAAAATGAGACACAGTCTTCTCTCACTTTTGTATAAAGCTGCCATAAGAGACCGTCAGAAAGGATTCATTTCCTAGCAATAGAAATGGCTTTTTCAGGAAGCAGAGGCAAAGAGCAAACATCTTTCTAATGCACAGACATGTAATAAAACAAACAAAGCATTTCCTTGATATATTTGAATGTCAGTTTTCTGACTGTAGAGCTGACTTACAAAAGAAATAACAACTTATAGATCCAGTCCTTGAAGAAAGAATTTGAAGACCTCAGAAGATAGAAAGCTCTCCTATGACCATTGATCATAGGATTAGCATAGTGAAGAAATGGCCATCTTAACAAAAGCAAGGTTGATAGAAAATACATAGGACATTTTTTAATTATTTCTTTGGATTGTTGTCAAGGGATGGAAATTTTTTCTTTAAACCTTTCCCATTAATATGATGTTTGTTGTGAAATTTTGAGGCTTCTAACACATTTCCTATTAGTAATTGATCAATTTCATCCTTTCTTTGAGCTAATAGATCTTGCAAACCTGTGTGGGACTGAATATCAGTAATAAATACTGGATGGTTTCTACTTCTGATGGCCTGTGGCAGTTGTGTAAATAACAAGGCTAATTCCAAGTTACAAAGTACCAATTCACCAGCCTCTATATAAACAAGAACTTTTTCTACGTATAAAAAAATAAGTGACTGTGTTAAGAGATTTAAAAGAGTCTAATAAATCCATAAATTTTGCATATATTTCTGACTTTTGAACTGATAGATATGGACTTTTGAGCTCCTTTCTCATTTTGTTTGATTCATAATCAGCCATCCCCATCTTGTTTGTGTTCATATAGAATGCTGCCTCTGGAATTGGTGTTCTGTTTAAGATCTGTGGAAAAATCCAAATTGTTCTTTTTATACACTCTGTATGTTTGCTTTTCAGATATTTGTTATTAATTTTGCCCAAACAATTACTACCGGCACTTTGCAAAACTTCATTGATGATCTAGAATGATATAATATCAGCATTTTAAAAATTTTTTAAAAATTATTTGTTTGTTTTATGTAAGTACATTGTAGCTGTCTTCAGACATACCAGAGGAGGGTATTAGATTCCATTAGAGATGGTTGGGAGCCACAATGTTGTTGCGGGGAATTTAACTCAGGACCCCTGGAAGAGCAGTCATTGCTCTTAACTACTAAGCCATCTCTCCAGCCCCTAATATGAGCATTTGTAAGTGGTACTACAATTTTGGCTGAATCGATTGCTGACAATCGGTGAAATCTTATTCTACCTTTTATGATTAACTCCAAAAATTATGTCTATATATGTCTTCAATTTTTTACTTTGTTTATGATCTAAGAAAACCATTACATGATGCTATCATCTCTTTGCATAATGAGCCCAGTAGGAAAATTAATTGAAGGCAAAATGACCCAAACAAGCAAGTATAGGATCAATTTGATCCATATATATATCTTGAGTCTTTGTGCTACAATAGTAAACTTGTTTTTGCTTTAGCTATTTGATTCTTGAACTATTTAAATTTAGATCTTCTTGTAATGTACTTAATCAAATTTTAGGCCTAATCCAGTTAATATCTCCCATTACTTTTTCAAAATTGTTGTTTTCCATTTGGTCCCTATGGATCTATACCTTTTTGGATTGATTTTCTTGTTGATTGATTTTAATAATACAAATAACTAAGTGAATCTCCTCTTTGTAATTTTTGTTTGTTTGGAGCAATCTATAACCCATGGCATGGCAGAATTTTCTGTATTACCTTAAATATATTTTCTGAAACATCTTTTTTTCAGAACCAGTAAATAGAATGTCATCCATATAATGACAAATGATGGACTGAGAAAATTGCTTTCAAATTACTTCTAAATGTTGTACAAAATATTGACATAATGTTTGTCTATTTAACGTTCCCTGTGGAAAATACCTTCCAGTATTATCTCTTTAATGGATGACTATTATTCAAAGTAGGTACTAAGAAAGCAAATGTTTTCTTATCCTGTACATGAAATGGTATTGTGAAAAAGAAATCTTTCAACTCAATTATTATTATAGAGCATAATTTCAGTAATAAAGATTGTAAAAGAGGTCCAAGCTGTAAAGGAACAATTGGTTGAATTACTTTGCTAAATGCTCATAAATCTGTTATCATCCTCCATTTTCCTGATTTCTTTTTTTTTCTTTTTTCTGTTTTATTCCCCCAAAACACTGGGGAATTTCCTGGACTGGTAGATTCTTCTATATTTTGAGTCTGCTGTTCCTTATCAGTTGTTAAGTGACTGTAACTATTCTTTTGTTATGGGTTACTGCTTTTGCCCTACAGAGTTGTTTGATAATCATTTTAGGGGCAAGGCTGTTAGTATGTCAGCAGTGGCCTCTTTTATAAATTTGGAAATTGGACCCTTGTAGTGTCTTGTTTTGGGATCATGGGCACAGCTTGTGATTTTCTCAATCACCCATATAAATATATTTCCAAAAAGGATCTACTATATCACACTTAATTTCCTCATTTGCTATCCCTGGAATTGTAAGAATCTTAATTTGTGTACTCCATTGTCATAAAAAAAAATCCGGTCCCCATAAATTTATGGTTATGTCAGGCACATAAAGTTTCAACTTCTCCGTTTGCATTTCTGGTCCCCAAAAATTTATCTATTAGACATTTTGACTTATTCCTGATAATTTACCAATTCCTATAAACTGCGTAAACCTTCTGAAGTTGCCATTCTGGATTCCAAGATTTTTAGGAAAGTATACTAACATCAAGTCTTGTATCATCCAAACTTCTTTATCAACACCAATAATTTGCAATATTAATCTGGGTCTCTAACCATTAACCACTATTTGCCAGAACACACATTTTTCTAGTACTCTACAAAGCCCTCATCCTTTCTACTGGAGCAGTCTTGCCATTGGTAAAAGGAAACAACCAAAATTGAGCAATTTTATGTGGTACATCAATTTTCATCTTCTTTCCCACATATGCCAAGACCTTAATTTCTTCCTTGTATTCTCATCTACACAATATACAATAAATCCTTGAGAAGTTAACCCACATCTTCCTGAGATAATTCCCACTGTTCCTGATGGTAAAGGACCATATCCACCAGTGGTTAACTTGTAAGATTAATTTTTGGGCATAGGATAAGAGGCAAATCTGTGGCCAGATCCAAAGCTGCACTGTAGAAATAATAAATTTTGACTTTCTGGCCTGCTTGGTACCTTCTGGCTGACCAACAGAAGACATCTTGTATTGTTTCCTTGAGGCCTTGAGCTAATAGTCTCCTCTGTTCATTTCTTGACTGCAAGAGGTTACCTCACATGTCTCTCTTGGATCTCTCTTGGATCTGCAATCCTTTGATCAACATTTTCGCTTTTCAAGAGAACTACAGTACTCTGGAGGCCTTTGTGTTTTATAGCTGCCAGTACCTGCTTATTCTATTTTACAGACTATATTCTCTAGAGTCAATATATATGCTATTTTGAGCTCAGAATATTCTAGCCTTACGATTTCTTTGAAAATGGCTCAATTCACCAAAATTAAACTATTGGGCATTCTGATTTCTAAGACTCCTAGCTATGGCTTGTCCTTTGATATTACTGTGATGCTCCTGAAAACAAATGACAGTTTTCTCTCTTATTCATTTGTTTATTGAAGCTCATTGTGCTTTCATTGGTCTGGTTGCTGTCTTAAATTCCATATTTACCCTTTCAAATTCTATCAATCACTTGTTTAAGGGTCAGATATAGCATTGCTTACAGCTGAACCCAATGTCTGTAAGAAATTGGTAAATGCTTCTGGAGACCCCTGTATTACCTTAATAAATGTGCGAGATTGATTCCCTGGTTCATCAATCATATCTCGAGCTCTTAAAGCTTCAATACTACATTGTTCAATTACAGCTACTTGAGATGAGACTTATTTTTGTAAGTCAGCATAGTGCCCTTTGCCAAGCAGTTAGTCTTTAGTAACATTTATTCCCCTTTATATATTACATTGTTCTATTTTTGTGGCTTCATGCCTCTATCACAATAACCATCATAATTGTTGTCCAGCTCCTAGAACAGCTGACACCAGTACCTTCCCATCTTGGTTATATCCTTATTCTGTGTAGTCCAAGTATTTAAGAGTTCTATCCAATGCCAGATTGCCTCATTACAAGTGGAAATACCATCATTAGCCAGCATATGTTGTACAAAGACTGGGAAGGGAGAAGGTGCCTGTGTAGGCTGAAGCAAATCCTGTGGAGGTGTACTTGACTGAACATTATCCTGCTGTATCTGTACCATCTCCTGCTTTTCCTGGTCCCTATTTTCATGGAAGTGATCTGGGTATCTAGCAGTGAAATTTCATGGAACAGGGCAAAGCAACAGTTTACCTGCTAACCTAGTTTGCTTCACTTTTCCATTGTGTGGTTCATTTCTAGGTTCAGATATCAAGTCTAAGACCTGTTTTGTTTCTCCTCCTACTGGCTCTTTTTGCTTCTCATGCACTTTTCCTTCTATCTGCAAGCTCTCTAAGTACTTAGCCAGTTCTGAATATCTTCTCTAACATAAGAGAATTGTTAGCTTTTCACCAATCTTTTTCAAAAAAGTATACTTGAAGACAGTAAAGCAAAACCAGAAAATACACTCTAGCTAGAAGGTAGGAGCCCACCTAGCAGCCATCACTGCTGTTTTGCCAACCTCCTTAAAGAACATTGCCAGCCTCTCACAATCTGCCTTTTCCTCTATCAAGATGGAAGCAGAATTACCTATTATGACTAAGTCATATTGGACGCCACTTGTAGGCTTAGACTTTTCAAAATCTACTTTAATAAGAGTTTTCAAACATTTTAACCTCCATTTCTAGCCCCTTGTCCAAACGTAGGGGAGAAAAGATGGTAAATAGGACAAGGGGATGTCAATATATTTGGAAGTAGTTCCTTGAGTTGATCCCAATCTCCTTTGTCAGGATGCCAACAGTCCAGATCAATGATATCATAATACCAACAGTCTAGTTCAAAGAGTGTCACCAAACACAAGTCAGCAGCACGGCACTATCCAATAAAAATAGTTAGGCATCCTCTGAACTGACCCTAGTTACTGAGAGTAACCAGAACTATCCAGAAAGCTAGGAGAAGTTCTTTGCCATGCCCCTCTCAATGAAATGAAGATAAGGGCAGACTCAAGACTAAGGAAGCGAGGGACAGCTCGCTACGCAAGTGCCCCATCACTATCTTTTGGGTTCTACTTAAACTCCCCAGAAATATCACATGTCCTCTCATGAGGCTTGCCTCAACAAAACATCATGAGTATACTTTAGCCAAACATAACATGAGTCTACATCACAGGAAATAACTACCAATTTCCACTTCAATTATTCCCAAAATTCTAACATATTTTTGTTTTACAGACCTTGAAAGAGCAGTTCTAAACTTCACATGGACAAACAAAAAACCAAGGATAGCCACAACAATACTGAACAATTAAAGAACGTCTGGACGAATCACCATTCCTGACTTCAAACTGTACTACACAGCAAAAACTGCATGGTATCATTCTATTGACCAATGGAATAGAATTGAAGACCCATAAGTAAACACACATGCCTATGGACACTTAATTTTTTACAAAGAAGCCGAAATTATACAATGGAAAAAAACAAAAGCACGTTCAACAAATGATGCTTGTCTATCTGGGTATCTCCACATAGAAGAATGCAAATAGAACCATAATTGCCACCCTGAACCAAGTTCAAGTTCAAGTAGATCAAGACTCTCAACATAAAACCAGAAAAACTGAATCTAATAGAAGAGAAAATGGAAAATAACTTTGAATACATTGTTTCAAAGTTTGTAGAAGTAGAGCATTTATTGTTCTGTAAGCTTTTAAAATGTACTAATACTGTAGAGCCAAAACTTGTTTAGCAAGGAAGACAACAGTAAATAACAAAGCAAACTTTGCAAACAGTCACATTAGTTTCCTGGCCTTTAAAACAACTTGACTGAGATAACTTAAAAGGTAATATATATATATATATATATATATATATATATATATATATATATATATATATTTAATTTCTTGCAATTCATTGTGAAATAACTTTTTAATGTAATTAACTGGCATATGCTCCCTTTAATTCACAGTGAAGCTAATTGGCATATTCTGTTCAATATTAGAAAGCATTTGTGTGTGTCTGTGTGTATGTAATAAGAAACTTATTTTATATTGTAACTTGTCAAGAAGTCTGGATGTGCAATGTGGCATATCTATTTTTTAGTTATATTTAACAGTCTAGAGAATAATCATATTAGATAATTGAACTTTATTTATTTTTGATCAGAATCATCTAATTTTTTTTTCTGGGGTTCAGCAGGCATCATTATACTCTGTTTTTTTGTGAATGTAACTGAGATTGCATATGGAGTTCGTGTCATATAATATATCTCCAAATGTGCTTTGTTTTAGTGACTTCATACTGATGATACAGTCCATGAAACAAAGTTGTGCCATTTTCTTCTCATTTTGTAAAGTCTTAGGATTCAAAAGAATTTTCCAGATGGATGGCCAAGACAAGAAAACAAAGTGTTTTTCAGAGTCATTAGATACCTGTGTTGTGATGCTTAAATTAGTGCGTTCACTGTGCATGTACAGTTCTCACACTATGGAACCTAATGCGACTGTAGCAGAATTCTCATCATTCTGGTTCTTTTGCTTTAAATTAGAAACAATGTTCATGGTTCTAAAATACCTAGAGTTCAGTCTGGAAGGATTGTAAAAACCAGTTGCTAAAATTTCTATTTGTGTCACAGTGATGATAAAACAAAAAGAAATAGTGAGAAAAGATATGGGCAATGCTGTTAGTGCATCATACTTCTTGCTATCCCCTTGACTTTGATTGCAACCATCATAGGATTTGACAGCCCTGATCTCGTTCTGTACAACAATGGTCGTAAGTCCTGCATGATCCTTTAGCCCACTGTTTATTTATATTTCATAAGATATCTTATAAATGGATGGCTGTGGCAAATGGCTCGGTGGTAACTGAATTCATTCTATTGGGGTTAACGGACCAGCCTGACTTCCAAGTTCCCCTATTCCTGGTCTTTCTATTAATGTACATGATAACGGCATTGGGGAATTTGGCTTTAATTATTCTCATTGTGTTGAATTCTCAACCTATGTATTTTTTCCTTTTCAACTTATCCTTGTAGACTTTTGTTACTCTTCTGTAATTACACCAAAAATGCTAATGAACTTTGTTCTAACAAAAAATCTTATCTCGTATTTGGGATGTATGATGCAGTTCTACTTATTCTGTTTCTGTGTCATTTCTGAGTGTTATAGTCTCACATCAATGGCCTATGATCGTTATGTGGCTATCTGCAATTCACTCTTGTATAATATTGTCATGTCTTCCAAGGTGTGTTCCTATCTTACTCTTGGTTCATATTTGATGGGATTTTCTGGTGCCACGATCCACACTGGATGCATCCTGAGACTGACGTTCTGTGATGGAAATACAATTAACCATTATTTCTGTGGTCTCCTCCCTTTGCTGCAGCTCTCCTGCACCAGCACCTATGTCAATAAGGTAGCAATTTTCATTGTAACAGGAAAAGACATTATTTTGCCCACTGCTATTATCTTTATCTCTTATGGCTTTATCCTTTCCAGCATATTACAAATGAAGTCCACTGAGGGCATGTCAAAGGCCTTCAGTACCTGTAGTTCCCACATAATTGCTGTCTCTCTATTCTTTGGATCTGGTGCATTAATCTATCTCAAACCTAACCCAGCTGGACCAATAAATAATGTAAAGACATCTTCTATTATTTATACCACTGTAATTCTGATGATGAATCCCTTAATTTACAGCTTGAGGAACAAAGATGTTAAATTTGCCTTGAGTAAAACTCTGAGCAAAAAAATCTTTTAATCAAAAACTGGATTATCATTTTGCTTATCATTTTAGCTCAGAGAATTTCTATTTTTAATAAAGTTTTTGTGATCTTTTTATATTAGATGGTTTTTTTATTACCATGGAGAAAGAAATCACAGGTCTTTTATTTGCAGCTTTTATTCATAGTGGGGTTTTTTGTTTCTTTTCCCTAGATAAAATGTTTTCTTTAAAAATTTTTCTTCTTTTTATGACAGGATAGTTTTATTTTACTTGTTCACTGTCATTATAGACATTATCCTAGGAAATAGTGAATGATTCTCGCCATTGTTTAAAATAATATTAGTTTGCCTGGATTCCACCTAGGAGACATGTATTATTTGCCATTTGAAATAAAATATAAACATGTGACATATATGTAAATCATGTCTTCTGTCCTCTACTTAGTGAGGACATGACACATTCAAATCTCAATGTTTAAAAGCTGAGCACATAACTGCATTACTGATAAATTAAATATAACTCATGTTGTGATACTAAATAATATGGATTAAACATTCTTTTGTCAGATGCCTGATACTTTTCAATTAGAGATAATAGCAGGATTAGAGATCATCATTATATATTTATTATATTATAATGATTCTTAAATTTAGCTATTTTAATAATTTTAGAACATCGCAAGTTTCAAGAAAGTAAGTACCAGAAGGCTACATTATATTCTTACTTTCAAATCTTGTGTCCCTTCTAGCACCTTTTCTGTCTACATTATTTTCTTAGTTTTATCTCAGTAAATTGTTCTATTAAAACATCTTACTTTTCTTTTTTCCATTATATACAAATCCAGTAGAGGGATTTTGTTGCATCAGTATTTCCTCAAGAGGACCTTTTGATGGGTCTATCTATTGGGAAATATTATGACTGTTGTGTCACCATAGGTGGCAAAAGACAGGGTCATGAAATGACTTCATTTGTAAAAAGCATCTCAAATATCTTACAGATCTGGCTGTTGAAAGGATATAATCTTAGGAAAATGCCAAACAATCATGGCACAGGTCAAAGAAATATATAAAAAAACAAGTAAAAGATCTTAATGTGGAGAATAATTAACAAAAAATCAACAAATTCATATTTGCTGCTCTGTGGAACTTTATAATTGTGATTACACTCCACTGTTCACAAAGCTTTGCTAGCACTTCCTGTCATGATGAATACACATCAACAGAATTTTGAGAAATATTAGAAACAATATTGTGACTCTTTTTGTGTGGAACAAAGAGAAAAAGAACAACTTAAGGACTTTTGATAGTGAATTATAATTGAAACTGTATTAACCAGAAGGAATATATAAAGATAAATAATGCAAAAATAAAAGTTCTTAGTGTTTCTTTTATAGTAGACTGTAGCTTGACTGTTGTAATGAATATCTAACAATACCTAGTACTCTGAGCCCAACTAACAACTACAGTTTAGGGAGATAATAGGTGTCTACATGGAGCCTAATTTTGATGGTTGTCTAACATCACATAGCAGTCAAATCCTAAATAACCATTCCTGTAACCACAAACAAAAGCAGATCACAGCATTAATCAGACAAGCTTCATCTTAAAATGGGTGGTAGTAAAAGCAGAGACTCATGGTTGCACAAGATCCAAACCCTAAGTAAGTAATTTATACTACCCCACAATCCCATGGCTTAGAAAACATTGTGGATGAGGAGGCAGGATCTATATATGTGTCAGAAGAGGGGGTGAATATTATAAAATGAGATTTTTTAGACTTGCCTATGCCCACTGCAACATCTTCAATGGGCCCACATAAGACCAAACAGTTGGTTAAGAACAAGAGAGGGTTTACAAAGCTGTATTTTACTCTTAATTATTGGCTATTGATAAAGTCTGGAAGAAAAGAAATTTCTGTCTTTAACTTTATTGATACTATTGATCTGTCAGGCTTTAATGATTACCTCTAAGCTGATAGTCATATAGATGTTCTGAGTTAATTTCAGTGCATCGGCAGACAAAGTGAATAGACATAAATACGAGGTTAGATCTGTAGAGGTGGGGAAGGGTGGGTTGGGGTGATAGAAACATTAGGAGTGAGAGTGGGCAGAATGCATAGTATTCATGTGCTAAGTAATAAAATAATATTCTAATATGATATGATCTTATCTAGTGCTACTTGCTAAGAAACAAAAGTTATGTGTAGAGGGCAAGGGGATCTTGATATTGCTAATATTACCTGTTTTTCTTGCTTCCTTGTGCAATTCCCATGTACAACATAAAATAATGAGCTGTTTTGACTTGAGAGCAACATGAATTTGAAAGATATATTTGGTGAATAGGCCAAACCATGGTGATGTGTTTCAAAGGGGAGATTAGTAGTTCATTTTCCCTCAGTGAAAGTATGCCAAAAAGTTACTGAGCTGAAGATTCCTCTTCTGATACTACTTTAGAGTTTAAATATTTCCTGAAATAATTGCAATAACATTTACTCTTGTTAATCTAGTATCCACTAATGTTTAGGTATTAAACCGAGGTGTTTTGTTGTCTTTGTTGCTTGGTTTAGATTCAGAGTTTGGTTTAACTTTGGGGTTACTGTCCAAAGTAATCACTAATTTCCCATTTAATGGCATTACCATCAACATGCTTGGTGTACTCAACGATTTCTACTTGTATAAAAGACCTGAACTGGAGGAAAGATGGTTCTTCTCTTTTGTAATATACAATAGCGGTTGGAAAATTGTTTTGTTTGTGGGGTAATAAACAGTTTCGGTAACAAAATAATGTGTGTGAAGCTGTGATCCTTTGGAGATAGTACAGGGATATGTTCACTTGTGGTGGAGTTAGGTCACTAATGTATCATGTGACAGCCTTCACAGTATTCTGTTTCATTTTCAGGAAGTATCAACTTCTGCAATGATATTAATTGATATTTTTGTTTGTAAATCTTGTTTATAAAATTAATTTTAGAAGCATAAATGCAGTTTACCAACATTGAAGGGAGAAAAGGTTAGAGAAAACAAAAGCCTAACTGATTCAGTAGTCAATCTTATTTAATGTATTAGATTTTTCAAAGAGTCATTACAAGTCTTTTTTTAAAAAAACATGTACCTCTTAGCCTTATTATTTAAGAAAAAGAGATTATATTTGTGATTGATTATGTGAATAGAAGCATAGAACATATGTGAAAGTGTAACTGTTGAAGTTGTGCTTACTGTGTTAGTCTTGGAAACCATGGAATTCACCTTTATCAGCGTATTAGGAAATGCATGTTTCCTAGGAAAGCCCTAATCAGGTCTATAGTGACAAATGATCCTCTACTATACTGACAGCCAAGGAAATACCATGATGAAATTGTAGATTTGATCAATTGTCTTCTCTCTGAGGAAACCGCCATTGTAGCTGATGACTAATGCTTCAAAGGCTCCATGTGCATCCTGCTGGAAACCTGACAAAGTACAGTGGACACAGCTGTGTGTTTTGTGTTATACTTCCTCAACCTCTATCCATTGAACACATTCTTCCAGTCCTCTTTACCTGACTTCTTAGGGGACATTACAAACACAGCACGTATACAAACGTCAACTTCTATGATTTTACATAACGGTTTTATAACACTAATTACATGTTCTGTGGCCTGCTTTTCCCTATGTAAGCAGAGTACATAACTGTATCTTTTCATTATTGGAGTCTCTGGGCTTTATAGAGGGTATTTTGTTGTATAGCATGAAAATCTATTAATTAACTTACTCATTTTCATATTTAAACATACATTCATGAACAATACAGACAAAACTATATAATATCCCATTATTTTGGAATAATTGGAATATTATTCTAGTATTTGGAATAATAACTAAGGGTTATTATAATAACTAAGCGTTAGCATCTTCTAGAAATAGCTAACATTACAGTAACATATCTAGGCACTCTGACAGAAAGCATGTCTGTTTGCACAATGAAATAGAATGAAGTAGAGCCCCATCATACACAGTACACATTCCAAGATCTTTTACCTAAAATAGCTCTGAAGACTATGATGAAGAAATATGATGATATCCAATATGGTGACAAAAAATGTATTATTATGACACACTTGGTTTTCCTCCCTTGCACTGTGACATTTCTGTTAAGTAAGCTAAGCTCTGTGTGAAGTGTTCTGTCTATTTTGCTTTGTATAGAAAATATGCAGCTTTGATCCTTGCACATATGGTTTTCCCAAGAGTGAGAATCTGGTAGAGTAATTATGTCAAAACCAGTATGGAGATTCATAGCCATGTCCTGAAACTTGAATTAAGTTAAATTTAAACATAATGGACTAATTTTTCAAGCAGTGCAAACCTCAAGACAGGAGAGCATTCAGAGAATGTCATGGGTGACTCTTCTTTGACAGACTTTTTATTAAATCAGTGATCATCCTACAGTGGTACCTAATTGCAAATAGCCTATAATTTCACAGGAGAAATTTGTTTCTTGACTTCTAGGAACATTCAATGGTTAGTGGATTACTATATGGAATGCTGTCAGGCACTCTGATTTCCTATTAAACTCTATTCTATATTTTGCTCTAAATCTGTTTCCCCCATAGCGGCCAACCAGAACCTGGCAGTTCTCCGTTCTCATATGGGACACGTATAAAATTAGGCCTTTTACTACCACCCAACTCAATACAGATTGTTAAAGACCAAGGTTTTTGAAGTCTTAGTATCCATGACACTGTTAGCTCAATCCACAAGTTAGTATTGAATGCTCATATATTCAGGAACATGGAGTCAATCACACACACACACACACACACACACACACACGCACATGCACGCACGCACGCATACATGTGTGTGTGTGTGTGTGTGTGTGTGTGTGTGTGTGATATGTCATGTACATATATGTCATATATATACATACACATACAACACTAATTTTCATTTGGTATCATTATTCATCTCATCCACATATCAAACTTTAATAGAACTTTATGAGTTGTATAAGAAACTAGGCTGCCCAAGCCAGTAAGCAGCCTGACTTCCTAACTTTTCTGCCTCTAGGTTCCCGCCTTAATGCCCTGCCCCATCCTTCTTCATATGGAGTTTGACTTGAGAATTGTAGTAATATATAGAACTTTTCTTACCCAAGTTTTTGTGACATGATGTTTTCCCATGGCGAGAGAACTAAGATATAAAGGAAGGGCTACTGACAAAACGTGGGGAGTGAAAATTTGCATATACCCTAGGATGGCAGAGATCATCCACAGCTTGTTTACATTTACATGTTCCTGCTGCTGTAGGAGTTTCTAAGTCCCCGTATATGATGTTTTCTTATTTGATATAATAGTCCCTCAAGCTTTACAACTATGACTTGCCTTTGTTACATGTTAGAATTCTTTTTCCAGACTTATTCCTTTAGGTGAACTAGTATGATTTTAGATGCTTTTTTAAGATATAAAATCCTCAAAGACTAGTATTTATATCATCTATGTAAGTGGACATAAAAACAGAGCAAACCTTGAGAATCCTTTGTCTTCAGGACAAAGAATGGGGCTGTAAATGTAACCCTGTATGAGTGTGCCAACTATGCCAAGTAAATGATTTATTTTCTTTCTTTTTACTCAGAAACTAGGAGAGTATTAGAGATAATATTCTCTCTCTCTCTCTCTCTCTGTGTATATTTACACACACACACACACACAC
Organism: Rhynchomys soricoides; assembly: GCA_019843965.1. Lineage (NCBI taxonomy): Eukaryota > Metazoa > Chordata > Mammalia > Rodentia > Muridae > Rhynchomys > Rhynchomys soricoides. Next base: position 178,797 of record JADRCH010007452.1, read on the forward strand.
ACACACACACACATATATATACTTACGTACATATATACATACATACATACACACTGGTTATAAATTGCATTCTTGATTAAAATGGGTAGACTTATGATACACATGCATGGCAGGTTTCAGGCCCAAGTAGTTCCCCTGGAGCATGCACCATCCAACTGTCCCCTCAATTTTCTTGAACTGACTGCACTGTGTACTATGCTATCAACAGGGAACCGTGTGCCTAAGTGAATCACCCAACTGGCATGAGACCTGCACAGTAGTTCAGTTAGTCATGCCCTTTCTATTGGCGTTCAATTTTCCCTCTTAGCAAAAGCTAATTACTGGGTACAACTCTAACAACCCATGTTTCTTGATTAAAGGAGATGGTCAGATACTCTGTCATCAAACTCACTGCTTTGGAAAGTTATTGAAAATATCCAAGCAGTAACTGAGCATTGTTTTTTGTTTTGTTTTGTTTTGTTTTTTGTATCTGAAGAGTAAACAAATAATTCTATTAAGTGATATACTAAGCATTTAGAATCTTCAGGAGAAAATGAGCAGGAGGTAAACAAATTCTGTCTCTAAACATTTTATCAGAAGGAGATTCTCTCTAGTTTTGGATTACTTGTGGTGTTTTAAAAATATATTCTAGTCTCCAGATAGAGAGCTCCAGGGCCAGTGCATATACTCTTACCTTGAAGTCTACAAAGAATATACAGGCTTTGACAGTGAAACTAATGGATCTATTCTAAGAAATTCCAAAGCCAATTGTCTACATCACTATTCTATTATTGTGAAGAGACATTATGACCAAAGCAATTCCTATAAAAGAAAGTGTTTCATTGAAAGCTTGCTTACAGCTTCAGAGGTTAGTCCATTATTTTCACGGCAGAGAGCATAGTAACACACAGTATAGTATTTGATAGTTTTACTACAGATCAGTAGGCAGGCAGGTAGGCAGGCAAGCTGTCAAGCTGTCAAGCAAACACACACACACACACACACACACACACAAACACACACACACACACACACACACACACACACACACGATGCGGGGGGCGGGGGGGAGGCGGTGGGAGGGGAGAGACACAGAGGGGTGGGGAGAGGAAGACTGGGCTTCATGTAGGGTTTTGAAACTTCAAAGTCCACCTCCCAGTGGCACAGGACTCCAAGATCCCACCTCCTAATCGTTTTACTCCTTTCAAAGTGTTCCATTCACTGGTGACCAAGAATTCAAATATATGAGCCCATAGTGTAGCAGCCCAGCAGCTGAGAACGAACTGTGTCTACCTGAAAGGGAGGCTGGAAATGAAAAAGGGACAGGGTATGAGAGAAGAACGAAGCCAAGACAAAAGTTTCCAATCAAGGCTAGAACTTTATTATTCTGTACTGCTTTTAAAGGGAAAGCTCAAAGACCCAATCCTTTGTTTCAGCATGCTCAGTGGGTGGTCAACTCCTCAAGATTCCTATAGGAAGTTGCAAATGCAGAGAGGCCTAACTGGCTCCAGCCCAGTTGTTTGTCCTACCCAAGGCTGGGGGAAGGGCACACACAGGAACTATTATTATTCAAATGATCACAACTGTAATTGTTAAAGCTCTTTTTATTTGGTTTTCTTTCCTGCCTTACAAATCAAGACTCTAAACATGCTATCTTTTAAATAGATTGATGTCAAGAAATATGCTTACTGCTGTCCGTATGTGTTTATCCAGAGTTCATCAACAGGAGTAAAGAGTTGGCTTTGGCCTTCTTTGTTAATTCAGTCTGTTACATATAAATTGTTTCTTACAAATTTGACATCCTTTTTTCAAGATATTGTCAATGAAGGTAATAGTACCAGTTCTTAAAATTTTTAAATTGATATTTAAAACAAATATATAGCTTTTATCTACTGTACTTGGAAACAATGACTATCACTTAGACACTTTCTGTTCAGATTCATTCCTTATACACCTACACCGTAACTATTTTTTAATTCTTTTCCAAAGGTTCCAAGTTCTTGTTCTTTATGAAGGAGGCCCATGTGAACAAACAGCTAATTTCAGTTACCTTACACTTCCATAGAACTATGGTACATGATCCAACCAGTTGTAAATTACCTTTAACATTTCATTAACTTTATACTTAGTCTTATGTTAAACTCGTGTTAATCTTGATATAAAAGGTTTCCTTATATAACTTTGTCTCTTAATGTTAACTACAAAGTTGTATATTTATTCCTTTTTGACTTATCTTCTGTGTCTTCACTACTTGTTAAGTTTTATGACTCCTTGGATGGACCCACTTCTGAGACACTCTAACTGCCTACTCAAATCAATTACAAGAAAGATGAATGCCCCAAACACTCTAAAAGCAGTGCAGATAGACTCAGGAAAGAAAAGAATGGACCATGGACTAACAGCCTCATTCCTTTTCTTGCCATTCTGGACTTTGATTTGGGACTCCAGAACCAAAACAGGTGGACTTAAGTCTTCTTTGAATCAATTAACTTCTCTGTTTCATCAGTTCAGATCATCTTACATCCTTCAGGACCAGCATGATTGCTGTAGTATTTCAAAATTTAGAACAACTGGACTTGACCACTGTTAAGAACTGAGGGTGCATTCTCCTCTGCAAATATATTATTTTTATGGGAACAAATACTAACAGGTCTGAGATGGTGCCTAGAAACTGGGGCCAGAGAAAAATTCAACTGAATGTCTTCTACATATGAGCTTCTGCTTTCTTATTACTCTGCTCTTTCCCAGGATCACACCTTTCTTCCTCAGTCTCCTCCTATGTATGTTTGTACTCTGTCTTATAAGCTCTACTTACTGAACTTTACCCTTTGCCCATACCCAATGTACCACATAAACTGTCCCAACAGTTCTCACCCTTTAATAACTTCAGGTGCTCTTATTAATATCCTTAAAACAATCTTTGGGATGCTATGGAGAAACTGGCTAAAAAGATCCTTCCTCCCCCTCACCTCAGGACAGATACTTTACATTAGTCCACTATTTTCTCCTGATGCCGTCCTTTGATACTCTTACTCTCCCTGCTACTTCTGAGAGCTCATTTTTTTATGCAGCAATCCTGTCACTGTTATCCTGAATGGACTCTAGGTCAGCTTCCTCTCACATGCCCACTCTGTCTTTCAGACCTGCAATCCCTTCCACTCCCTCAACAGTCCCAGACAACCACTCAGTCCTTTTCTGTTGGTTTCTCCCAACTATTTTGAAGTCTCTTCAGGAAGCAGAATGACAATCAGATACTCCAGCCTAACTAATAGAGTTAAAACTTCTGCTAAAGGTCAAGAGGACTATATTCCAGAAGTCTTCCAGAAACTTCAGAACTACTTCTTCGAAGAAAGACTGTCCTCAACAAAGAAACATCCCTGGCTTTCCTATATCCTCTTAGAATTTACAGTGACTGCTTCCTGCTGAAAGACTACACTATCTAGCTTCCCTTGTGGCAGGACAAGGCAACCCTGGAAGGGAGGAAATATGAGATGAAAGGTAATGTACTCATGGTCTTCACTTACACTCCTGTAAAGAATGCAGCCATCTTCTTCCTGTGAGCATTTTCTTATCTGTCAGCATGGTGCCAGGCATTTGTTCATCAAGCTACCCACATGGGTGAAATAATGTTGGTGGGTCTTTCTGTCCAAGGCCTCTTTCTTTCTGGCTTCTGTCTTTCCCTTAAGCCACCTGCAAAAATCTAGTACAACCTACTGGCTTGCTGCTGTAAGGAATTTAAGATTTTTGCCATTAAAATGTTACTCTCTATATACATACTAGAATACAACATACTAGAATACAAACATTTTTCTAATTCTTCATAATGATAACTAGCAAATAAAACTAAACAAGTTCTAGATTGGATACAAATATGACAATGCTACTATAGGAACCTGGTTATTCATGGTGGGTTCACTTGTCCTTTGGAAGCTATGTTAATTGCTGATATACTATGGCAATTCTTCTTTTATTTTTATTGGTTATTTTATTTATTTACATATCAAATGTTATCCCCCTTCTCGGGTTTCCCGCTGAAAAGCCCCTATCCCAGAACCCCTCCTTCTGCTTCTATGTGGGTGCTGCCCTATCTACCCACCCATTCCTACCTCATTGCCCTAGCATTCCCCTATCCTGGGACATTAAGCCTTCACAGGACCAAGAGCCTCTTCTCTCATTAATGCCAGATAAGGCCATTCATCTGCTACACTTGCAACTGAAGCCATGGGTTCCTCCATTTGTGTTCTTTGGTTGATGGTGTAGGCCCTGGGAACTCTAGGGGGTCTGGTTGGTCTGTTGTTCTTCCTATGGGGTTGCAAACCCCTTCAGATCCTTCAGTCCTTCCCTTAACTCCTCTATTGGGGTCCCCGTGCTCAGTCTGATGGTTCACAGAAAGCATCCACATCCGTATTTGTCAGGCTCTGGCAAAGCCTCTGAGAAGACATCCATACCAGGCTCCTGTCAGCAAGCACTTCTTGAGAACCACAATTGTGTCTGGGTTTGGTGTCTGCAGGTGGGATGGATCCCTAGGTGGGGCAGTTTCTAGATGACCTTTTCTTTAGTCTCTACTCCACTCTTTTCCCCTGTATTTCCTTTAGACAGGAGCAATTCTGGGTTCAAATTTTGAGAAAGGTGGGTGGCACCATCCTTCAACCTCTCCACATGGTTTCTACAGGTTCTCTCTCCTCTTTGGTGGATATTTCAGCTAATGTCATCCCTGTTGGGTCCTGGGAGCCTCTTGATTTCCTGGCATATAATACTTTCTGTTGGCTACCCCCTTTTCCTCTTCCCCCATTGCTACAACCCTCTGTTCAATTTCCTGACCCTCTGTACATCTCCCCTGTCTCCTCCCACACCTGATCCTGCTCCCCATTTTTTTCTCTCCTTCTCCTCTCTTCCTCCCAAGTCCCTGCCTCCTACTACCTCCGATGATCATTTTGTTCCCCCTTCTAAGTAGGACTGAAGCATCCACACTTCGGTTTTCCTTCTTCCTGAGTTTCATATGGTCTGTAAGTTGTATCATGGGTACTCCAAGTGCTGTATTCAGGGAGGCTGATTCCCCCAGAAGTTCTCTTATTGTTGAGAATATTTGTTACTATCCTAGGTTTTTTGTTGTTCCAAATTAATTTGAGAATTTCTCTATCGCTGTGAAGAATTGAGTTGGAATTTTGATGGGGCTTTCTTCTAGAACTCAGGGCCAGCAGCCCAGGGATAGCACCACTCAGAGTGGATTGGGTCTTCCACCATCAATCACTACTACTAATAATTTAAAAAAAAAAATCCTGAAATGCTGGAAATTTCTCAGTTGAATTCTCTCAGTTGGCTCTAACTTCTGTCAAATTGCTATAAAACAGCTAGTGACCCAATGACAGATTGATTACATTGCACCACTTCTTCGTGGTTTGCCCTTAATGGAGTTTTGTTTCACTAAATATCCTTGGAATATTTCCAGTTGGCTTTCTCCAACATGCATAGGTTGTCTAGTAGGCTCAGATATGTTCTAATCCACAGGTAATGCTTTCCTTGGTGGTTGTCCCATAGTATATAAAATATTGGGTCTACTACTATACCTAACTAGGCTGCAATTTCAAGAAAAGCTTCTCCTGTGCTCTGTACATAGTGCAAAGCCTCAGCTTCTCTGTTGGTCCCTTCTATCCTGAGGCTTTAACTGCTACTAAGCCTGAATCTTCTTTAATCTCTTTTTTTTGGCCTCTTACAATGTCAAGTACTGGTGCTCTCCAAAATTCCAAATACTTGGTTGTCCAATACAAAGTGGTTAACAACAACAACAACAACAAAAGACTCAGCACATTGTAATTATATATGTGTGTGTATATGTGTACTTGTGTGTGTATGCCTATGTGAGTATGTTCACATGTAACTATAATAATCTGGGAAGAAGAGGCTTTCAACTGGAGAATGGGGTGTGACATAGAAGAAGTAGGAGGGATGAGATTTGAGGGGAGGAGTTGAGGGGAGAAAAGTGAATGGGGAAATGGATTTAATTACATTTTAATTAAAATGTTTAAAACGAAAAACAAAAAAATGTTTTTAAATTTAAAAATTGTGATCTTGGAGGACTGGACTTGTAGCCCAGTCATAGAAGGAGTATGTACAAGGGATTGAGTTTGGTTGAGAACACTGTAAGCACACAGCAACTGTAACACAAACTAACTTAAAAGTGATTTTGAGAAACATCAGTGAGAGGATACGTGTAATATTTTAGCATATTAATGGAAAGAAAACTTTGGTGAAGTTATATGGGGATAGACTCTGTGCAACACTACCAATTTTCCTTTATGGATAAAATATAATGGAAGACTGAAGTTCACTATTGCTCAAGAGTGGATGGTGTATAATCCTTGAAGAAAAGTCCGGAGCAGGTTAAAGTTTAAAACATTGAGTCTTCAGGTGATTAAAGAAACACAATTGCACAATAAATAAATGAAATTGCTTCATTTTCTGTCTATGTCTAGCATCTTTTCTCTAGGAGGCAAAAGCCCTGCATCTACCTTTCTCATATTAAAAAATATATATACATGAGAATCCCCATGTGAATTTGGGAAGGAGGAGCTCATCAAGTGGCAAATGTGATAATAAGAAGGGTTATTTGTATTTCCTATTATATCTCCGAAGATTAAGACTTATATGTTATGACTAGTAGTTTAGAAGGATATCTGGATATAGAAGAGACTATTTTTATTTGCATCATTTTATGAATAAAGGAATTAAAGCCTCATAGCCTAATATTCCAATGATAAGGGTGAACTATAGTAATAAGGAAACAGCAACGACTTCTCTCATAAGAAGGGTAAGTTTTCAACTAATTTTAATTAGTAATTTTTACTAATTATTGTGTTTTTTATTTTAAAATGTCATTGGTACACCCATAACTTTTAAGGAGTATATATGTCAATTAGAACTTTAGGTTTAGACTAAAATATTGACTATAAAATGACTCAACAGTGAGGCTAATTCAAATATACTTCCCTATATATAAGATGATTTTATGTATTTTATGTGCACACATTCAGGGAGAAAGTAGTTTAAGATTAGTCCTGTTAGGAAATTCAAAGTGTAAGCTAATCAGAGACAACATGTTGAACATTAGAACCCAATCATGTTGCATACCTGAAAATATTTAAACTTTGGTTTGCATCAGCTGATTTTCTTACTGACACCAGCAACTGACATTCTACTGTCTAATTATGTGAACATGGCTGCAATTCAGTATACAGCATTAGGTGTTTCTCCCTCAATGTCTTGCTTTTTAAATTTCCATAGTAGAGCCATGCTGAAATGTACCCTGGTTGAAGATGCACACTTTACTTTCCATTTCTTGCAGCCCTAAAATTCAGTGCCTGTCCTATACGCATCTTGAAGGTGAGAAGAGAACTCTGAACAGAGTATTTGCCAGATCTTTATCAGTAAGTTTCCACTCCATGAGCATTTTTCACTCTTTTACAGTTGTGAGTTACTTTGTGTCACAGGCAGTACAGTAGCTTTCCTTAAGATCTGTTTCCCTGCTCCAGCTCTAATGAGTCCAATCTGGGACCTCATCACCAAGTGCCTATTGTTGTAACTATACTTGGGAGAAAGTGAGGTCATGAAGACTTGGTAGGTGAGTGCAGTATGAACTTTTCCAAGGGAGATATGAACAGATAGCTAAGATATGGCACCAGAACTCTATCAAAGTAATGATTCTACCAAAGTGTAAATTGAAGAACCAATGAATTTATTGGACTTACAGAAGCATGGATGAGGTATGATGACCACAGCACATCTATATCAGTGAAATGCTGTATACTGGCATGGATATAAGGCCAACTCTATCCTGCCTATCCTACTTCATCCTTCTCCCCTGAATTTTCTAGCAGTTATATTACAATATGGCATCATTAGAATATGAGATCAATTTTGATAGTGAAATTAGTGATAATATGCTGGTTTTAATTTTTCAGACTCTAATATGAAGTATGAGATATTGTATATTAACATGTAGCTGAAAATTTTCTCTTTTGATTCTCTTTCCTCTCTGTCTCTCTGTGTCTTTCTGTGTCTCTCTCTTTTTCTTTCTTTCTTTCTTTCTTTCTTTCTTTCTTTCTTTCTTTCTTT